>JASGCC010000104.1:19050-245995 GCA_030067915.1 Hydractinia echinata | reverse complement strand
TCTCTTTAAACAATAGATCTATTGCTTTTAACTTGAAATCTCAGCCTGCTATTCTTAGAGTTCGCATTGTTGTAATGGAAATGTTAAGTATCTATTCTCTATTACTTTATGGAAATAGATTGTATTGTTAATAGTTAATTTCAATCTTAGTCCTCGGAAAATTCGGAAAAAAGTGCAGCCGCGTCGCAGGAAAACGAAGTAAACTGCAGTTCATTAGAACAGGTGATTGGATTTTATGTAATAAAAAAATTGCATTTACTTTAATTTATCGTAAATTATCGTGCAAACTGCTCAGGATATTAAGACGAAGCGGTAACGCTATCCACCGTAGTAATCCCCGTTTTTGCAGAAACCATGCTTTCTACAGTAGTAACTCTGCTAAATTACATTTGACGCAAAAATCATGTAAAATATGGTTCCTTTTCATGATAAGAAAATTTTTATTTAAACTTCATTGTCTAAAAAAGTATTTGTGCTATTTTTGTGAGGGCGGTGCAATTTGTCAAGATTTTTCTTTAATAGTAAAATGGATAAATTATATATATTTTTAAAGTCTGTTGTGAACGATTCCGGCTTGCATGGAGATTTCCCTACCATCATAACACTGATGTAGAGGTATGGAATATCTTTATACAGTTTGTATCGATAATATTTTAACCCTATCACACTTAGGGTTTTAAGTATGGCATCGGGGGAAGAGAGTAGGCGTAAAGTGTCCGTTGGACATATAACCTGAACTATTTATGCTTCGATAATAAAAATTGGCACAATTGTAGAGAACGTTTTAAACCTAAAACGTCGTACGATTGGATTTGTCGTCACATATATAAAAATACGCTATTTTCTACATTTCTCATCAATTCAATATACGAATGTCTAACTGCAAATTACACAAAAATATATCTTCGCTATAATAATAGCCGTCGTCTGTCTGTTACGGAAGCACGAAATGCGATATATAAAAGGACGGGCGACCCCGTGGATTTCCACGGGTTGACGACTAGTTGTTTTAATATTGCTCTAATCTCCAATAACCATTTTAATATTCAGAAAAATTGCCCTGTGCACTAAAATGTACCATCTCTACCAGCGGCAGTAATAGAATTAATGTTTTTAATAGCGATCCGTTAACTAGCCAGGTGGAAAGTTTTTAACGGCTTATTTTCTTTGTTACATATACAGGACTTAGACGTGTCAGGTGTTGTCGATCAAGTCGATTGTGTTGACGATCCTGAAGATTCTGATTACACGCTTTCTGAACTGAAGTGTCAGAGTCAGAAGATAGCGAAATTTCTGACAAGGAAAATAAAACATGTTGAAAAAGGTGCGGACGTGTTTACATTTGAAGCTGACGAAGAAGATGAAAGTGAAGAAGAACAAGAGACGATAGACCGTGGTAATTAATATTAAATTTTCAATAGTTATGGAAAGGCAAATTATTATATGATGTTTAGTTACTTCCCCACAATTATATTCTTCATGAAGGAGAAATTACGGGACTTGACATTTTTCTCCAGAGGGATGTAAAGTAGAAAGTTAACGTGTGAAGTGCGCGCAATTTTAGCACTATGAACAAATGACATCTTCCCTTATCAGTAAAAAAAAGGATTGTTTGCTAACTTAATTATACTGGAAAATAATGAAGGCCGCAGCAACGCTATTTTGCAACACAAAATCAGTAATTCAAGAACATAAATAAAACGTAATTCAAGAACATAAATAAAACGGAAAGCAAGTCAATGTAAATAATAGAGAACAAGAAAATTGAAATAATAAAGGTTTAAAATTCATTGGAATCTATTTTTTCCACTTCTCAGCATATTAACATTTTGTATTTGTTTTTAAACTCTATTATAGTGTATGTCAAAGAAACTCAAAAATCGAACGGAGGTGAAAGATTGTATGACAGCAGGCATGCTTGCCTTTATTGTGGTCTTATGCAGCCAAAACTGAGTCGTCATCTGTTAACACATATTGTGGAAGAAGAGGTAAAAAAGGTGAAGGATTTAGCATTAAAATCGAAGGAGAGAAAACATCTTCTCAAAGCGCTTCGTTTAAAGGGGGACTTTTACCACAATATAAAAGTGCTGAAGACGGGTGGTGAAATGATAGTGGCTCGACGTCCTCCCAAGGGAGTAAAATCCCAACCAAGTGAATATTTGCCTTGTAAATATTGTTATGCTTTCCTACACCAAGCACAATTGTCAAGGCACTGTCGAAACTGCAGTTTTAAAGACATGAAAAGTTGTGAGCAGGAAAACATTATCAAACAGTCAGAACTGCTGATCTACCCTAACAGGGCTATTCCTGGTGCAAGTCTAGATTTGGAAGAGTTTGTTATTAGGAAAATGAAGAAGGATGAGTTAACTGAGCTTGTCAAAAAGGATTTCATCATCGTCACTTATGGATCCTTTTTGATAAGTGGCAAAGGAAGAAGAGCAACAGGAGAGGTTTCGCAAAGAATGCGAATTTTGGCCAGACTTTTGCAAAAGTTGCAAGAATTGAGGCAAAATGTAGATGGAGGTTTGATTGCCTTTATCAAACCTCAGTATTTCGACGATGTCTGCGAATGCACAAAGCTTCTTGCAGGGTACAAAAGCCAGAATGCTGATGGAGAAATGGCGCCATGCTTTGAGACGCCCAGTCTTCCGTTAAAATTGGGATACACATTGGATAGTGTATGCAACCTATTGCACGGCTACGGCCTAAGAACGAATGACGATGTCCTCATCAAAAACGCCATCAATTTTTTGAAATTGTATCAGACGGAGTGGCCAGTGAGGATTTCGTCAGCGTCACTTCGGACACTGGCAGAAAATAAGTTTAATAAAACGGATGTTCTGCCATTAACCTCTGATTTACTAAAGTTGAAGGTGTTTTGTGAAAAAGAAATTGTGCGTCTTTGCGCCGATTTAAAGAAAAATGTCACAGTGGATGTTTGGAGGCAACTTGCTGAAATAGTTATCACAAGGCTGACCGTCTTTAATAAGCGCAGAGGAAATGAACCCGCCAGCATATTGTTAAAACGCTACGCTGCTAGAAATGACAGAGAGAAAATCATGCATGATGACATTGCCGATTCTCTGTCTCCAATTGAAAAGAAATTAATTGATAGGTTGGTATTTTTATTATCTTAGTCATCTTGAGGTGGTTTCAACTTTCACAATTTTATTACACGTAAAAACCCAAAATAAGGATAGATATTTGAATGCTATTTTACCAACAACATCTTTTTAACTGAACTACGTGCAGGAACAAAAACAATTTTTTAACGTTTTTGTTTCAACTTGTTTTTTCTGTTTTCCCCTTGTTCTTTCATAATATGTTTGGCTAAACTATCCTACTAGAACTAGGTATTATTGTCTATTTAAGATTAGAAATTGTTCATGTGAGAGGAAAGAGGGGCAGACAAGTGCCAACTTTATTAACGGCAGATTGTGTTGCTGCGATTGATCTATTGGTCAAGAAAAGAGAAAAAGTCGGAGTAGCGGCAGGAAACAAATACCTGTTTCCAACTCCAACCAGGCAGTCATTAAATCCTCTTCGAGGTTATCAATGTATCAATGAAGTAGTGAAGAGAGTTGAAGGTCTGGAGAAACCGGATTTAGTGAAGAGCACTAAGTTGCGGAAGTATATTGCCACTGTGGCTCAAGTTATGCATCTTGAGAACCATGAGCTGGAATGGCTAGCAGGACATTTGGGCCACGACGTTAACGTACACAAGGAGTACTATCGCCTCCACGACTCTGCGATAGAACTTTCCAAAGTGAGTCGATTGCTGTTAGCAATCGATTCTGGTAATGGAAAAGAACTCGTCGGAAGATCTTTAAAGGAAATTACGTTGAACGGTAGATATTACTTGTTTAGTTTTAAAAGTTACATAACAAAGTAGTGAACACATTGAAGTTCTTTTAAAAAGCTATGGGTTAGACTATTTTAAAATTTATCCTTTCTGATGGATGTTTTATGCATAACAACTGTACTGAACTTTAGATTTGCCATCACCAGTAGACGATAAGGGTGATAATGACGAAGATGTAAATGAAGAATATGTAAATGAAGAAGATGTAAATGAGGAAGATGTTGAGCATTTTTCAGGTAAGAATAATTTGTTTTAACTATTCGTTATTAAGATCGAATGACGTACCCATCCCTGGTCAAGAGTTCGAATTTATTAGAATCAAGCAAGATCTCGACAAGGCGATTTGACTATGTGATCTTTAAACATTTGTGGCTCATGTTGTTATATTTATATTATGTTTTGAAATTTGAATATAGAGGAAGCAAGTTGGCTAAAAACATTGGTTGTCAGGTTTTATAACCATTGAAATGTTTGTTCCCCACAAAATCTAGCTGTCTGTCTGTCAGTTAAATTAGGCTGCTTAAACAACAGTAACATAGAGGTGAATTTTACACCTGTAGGCATTCCCAGATATTTCGATCTTATCTGCGCTAACATTATGTTGAGAAAATATCAGGGTGATGTTCGCGTAAAAATTAAAAATTTCCATGGTATAACGAAACACTATTCTTATTAAAAAACGTGTGCTTTTAAATCCCTTATAATGTGAAAGCATGAGAAAGGAACATCTTCCTTTTTCTATATCCATAACTCTATCTCTATAATAATAGCCGTCGTCTGTCTGTTCGTGCGTCTGTTTGTTACGAAAACACGAAATAATTATAATAATTTATAAAGGACGGGCTACCCTGTGGATTTTTCCACGGGTTAACGTCTAGTCTCTTTAATAATAGCCGCATTCCGTCTGTCTGTGTGTCCGCGAAAACCGCGTCCTATTACGGAAATACGAAATGCGATATATAAAGGACGGGTGACTCCGTGGATTTTTCCACGGGTTAACGAATAGTCTATGTTGTAATACCCGTATACGTCTGTCTGTCTGTCTGTCATGCAAAATGGTGCCGAGAGTAGCGAGACGTGCGTAATGCAATATAGAAAAGATTTCTCCACGGGCCATCGACTAGTACATCTAAAAACAAAACATAATAAAACAATACAGCAATTACCTTACCTCGGCAAAAATATAAAGTCGGCAAAAATATTAGTCACTTGGACAAAATTTAGTCACTTTTTGCAGACTAAATTTTTGAATTTAGTCACTTTTTGCCGACTAAATTTTTTAAGTAAGTCACTAATAAAGAATAATTGCATAAAAATGATGAAAAATTAGCAACAAGGAAGAAAAAACGGCAAAAATTTGGTCGGAAAAAAAAGTGCGAGAGGAAGTTAAGTCGGAAAAAAAAATCGGAATAAAAGTTTGGTCGGTAATAGAAAATTCGGCAAAAATTTTAGTCGGCAAAAAATAATAGTCACCTAGCCAAAATTTAGTCACTTTTTGCCGACTTTTTTTTGCCAATAAGGTATGCACAAAACAACTAACAACGTTTTGTGGGAGGTAAAGTTGGTAAACAAACCTTGTCCTGGATATACTTAAGCTTATACCTTGTTTATAAAATATAAACGAATCTTTTAGTTTAGTTTTTTAGTTTTTCTCTAATGTCATATTTTTTTTAAGATCACGAGAATACAGCAGTTTCTGAAACAAGGAAAATCGTGAAAATCATTGCTCCAAGAAAATCAAACAGAAATTGGACGCAGTGGTCTAAACAAGCAAGCGCTGTCGTACTAAAAAGATGCCACAGTTTTATTGTGGGCGACTTGCTGCCAGGAAAAGCTCTATGTGAAAAGATTATTGAAGAAAACCAAGGCTTGTTTCAAGGTCGTTCCTGGAGAAACATTAAAGATTTCGTGCGAAATCACAAAAGAAACGTGTCGAAAAAAATGTCAGAGAAATGATTTAATATATAAATAAGGGAATATGTAATTTAGAATACTGTAAATACTCAATTAAGTCAATTAAAGGGCTTTTTCTAAAGGTGGGGTTTATTGAAAAAGGTGGTGTTTATAGAACAAGAGTTGACTTAATCCTGTGCACTTATTCTTTTATAACATGTTAGTGTGAAATTTCAGTTTAAAAATAAAAGGTATATAAGTAAAGGCCAGAATACATTTGTATAATATCATTAAATATATTTTAAAATACAGTTATAACTTTTCTACAATATACTTATAATTTGTTATAATATCGTTATAATTTCATTTCATTTCATATAATCGTTGCCACAACAACGCTAGCAGATAATAGATGTATAGTCACACAAACAAAAGGCATTCGAAACCAGATCACCAACAATATTATTAAAATCAAACTCGTTTGATTTTATTCAAATATTATAGCCATGCAGCAAATCACGAGGTTATGACGCACATGCCAGATGTTGAAATTATACATATTACAGCTATATTATAAGAAATTATAAGAAATTATAACCCTATTTTAAACATATTTTAAGAAATTATATTGATATTATAAGGTATATTTCAGTGATATTATACAAGTGTATCAGGTCCTTAATAGAAAAATAAGAATAATAACCACCCTGGCCATAAAGGGATGTAT
This sequence comes from Hydractinia echinata, assembly GCA_030067915.1. NCBI lineage: Eukaryota > Metazoa > Cnidaria > Hydrozoa > Anthoathecata > Hydractiniidae > Hydractinia > Hydractinia echinata. The sequence goes on along the minus strand of JASGCC010000104.1, from coordinate 239,513 downwards.
ATATAGTTATAGTAAGAACAAAGGGTAATGAATGATGAAGTTAAAATTTTCTTCAAAATTGTGTCTAGGAAAATATGTAGGCAGCGTGTATGATCTCAGTCTACCCTTTTCTAGTAGTTTCTAAAATTTTTGGTGAATAAGCTGCACCAAGAAGTCCATATTATATATTGATTTAGATGACATATATTATATATTATCACATTATTTAATGTTTTTAAGTAGTCATATTCCTGCAGATATAATATAATACTATTTACCTAATTATTTATTTAATACTTATTTATTTAATGTTCCTTAAAGTGCTCATATTCCTGTACAGATAATATAATATTTATGGTATATTTATTTACTTATTTATTTATTTATTTATTTATCATTTCCCTGTAGAAATAATGTAATATTTAAGGTTTATTTAAGGTTTATTTAAGGTTTATTTATTAAATTTTGTTTCTTATCCTGCGAAATAAGAAAAAATTCTCATTAGGCGAAATCTATTTGGCAATAAAAGGAATCTTTGTTTTACACATAGCATTTCTGTAAAATGTAGTAGTATTTTTTTAATAATTCTTTACTTTCTCTTTTACGATTTGCGACGATAATGCACAAGCGTTGTTTTATAAGAATACCAAAATTCTACCCTGGCTGTTCATTATTTTTCCTCTATTTTTCTAAACAATAAACTATTGTTTTTACTTATAGCTTAGGTAAATATATAATGTAAACAAAATTCTAAAAACAAGTTCGTTTAACATATCTCTTTACTTACTTTCTTCAAATTGGTTATATTTCTTATAAAAACTCTTTTAAATTTCGCCTACTTATAAACATCAAAGGCCTAGAACTGTCGTTCCCTGCAAATTCATAATACTTCTGCTTCATAGCAAACGATGTTAAGTTGTGCGAGATAACCTATTTATCATACCGTTGCCAAAAATGCTAATAATATACGACAGTTAGGCGGTGCTGCATGGCATTGGGCAGGAAAAAAAGCTGACTTCTGTATCCTATATTAGCAGAGAAAATTTGGCATATAAAATTTGCTAAATAGGCAATTTTATTATATTTAGGGTGCGAAGAAAAGTAGTAAGTAAACGTCTCTTTAAATTCAAGTCATATTTAGCAACAAAAACTTCAAATACAATACCAAAAATATGCGCCCAACCTTTTTAGCATATTACTTTATTATTATTTGAACATATTACTGGAGCTAAAGGAGCCACTAATTTGAATAATTTAGGAATTGTCCCAAACCCACTTGCTCAAAGCTTAAATATATTTGATTTTAAAAATATTGATGTATAATTGATTAACAAGACAAACAAAGCTGTCGTAGTGAGACGTGTCTAATGACTCTTTCGGTTAAGTTTGTAGAGATTACACCCTCTAAAAATTGAATCACAGTACACGACCTCCGCTATTGCATGAATAGTCTGCAGATTCAAGGTAATTGAACCACACTCTCCCCTCAATACAAAATACAATACGTACAACTAACGATCGTTAAACAATAACAATATAAAAATCAGCAGACAACCGTTACATCCATTACACCAAAGAAACTAGTAATAAAAAAAAATGCGTAAGCGCCAAGACTTGTGGGCCTGGCAGTAGCTTTCCACATGTTTGTTTTATATTTTAAAGGAGTTTGTTAAATGAATTTTTATAACTCAATGATTAATGGAAACTGTCGGTAATTTTAAATTGTTAAATTGCATTACAACCGGATGAAAATTAACAATTAAGATTTTATGTTATTCTAAAAAAAAATAAAAATTTTAACTGGGTGTCTTTAATTTGATCTCGAAAATTCTGAAAATTCAATATGCAAATTGTGTTATGTGGGACACAAACACAACACAAAATTGCTGACGATACACAATCCACTCTGTTGAATTCAATTTATCGAATTTCAAAAATTTATATTGTATATTGTTAAATCCGTTAAATTTAAAGAAACTGACTGGATAATGTTTCTTTTGACTAATCCATAAATTTGAAACAAAAAAGAGTAATCATTATAAATTGAAATAAATAAAATGGTTGGTGTATCGTCCGCTTTAAAAAGACTTTTATTTTACATAATTCTAGTAGACATTGAGACTTGCTTGAATTATTCCAGAAAGCAAAACAGTGCTTTTAATTTTGCAACAATAAAAGACAAGCTAATTGTGTGACTTGATTAAATATTTAAATATTTGTCAGGAATATTGTGAAGTCTCTTTGAGAACACTATGCCAAAAAACTCTTGATAAAATTTCTTCGTAATACCATCGCAATATATTTGCCATTATGTCTTTCGTCAAAGTTTTCGGATACACAGCTCGATGTCCTGCTGTTATAACAAACCGTTAATAAATTCGGACACAAGAAAAATCATTTTTGGATAAGGGTGGATAGACCCCGGAAAAATACCCCGAAGTCCGAGATTTGCCGTTCTGTTTCAGGGTAAATTTCGAATTAAAAGGAACCCTTGCCCCGGACATAGAATTTTGTTATGGTGATGTTCCGTGGGCTGTCCGGGGTACTTATTACGCAACATATTGGGTAAATGAATCCGCCTATCTTAGCATATTTATTTGCAATAATTAAACAACCAGGTAAAACAACTGCTGCGTGGCGTATGCGCGTGGTTTAGATGTTGGACAGAATACTTACTGTCCTAAAAAACTGATTACCATAATAAAACGTTTAAAGATATCGTGATCGAAGTCAATAGCATATAAAATGGAAATGGAATAGACTATAACCGACAATAATGTTTCTACACAGGCTTAGCAACGCTTAAAGCTATAGCTAAAGCTTTTTTTTTAACCCGAAACGATTTGGCAGGGTAAAATCAGAATAAAATGAAATCTCAAAAAGTCGCTTCGCTTGAGTGCCCCAGCAAACCCTCGACGGAATATTTGTCCCAGATCTGTCTATCCTCTGTCCATGTTTGGTCCGCACAATTCTTATAGACAAAGTAATGTTGACTTTACTTTGTCTGTACTTTGTCTCAAGTCTGTATTTTTGGGACTTAATAAGTTCCTGTAGGGACCAAAGATAAAATATTGATGCTTTAAACACAGACGAGTTTTATTACTTTTATCACTTTCACAACCTAAATTTAGGTAGATAACAAAAATAAAATAAGTTCTTACCAGTATAAGTTATGTATTTACATGACTTATACAAAAAGTAAACTAGCTAGTTAAACTTTAACATACACCCAGCGGACTTTCGACATCTTCCACATTTCTAAAGACGTCTTTTTTATCGCTGATTTCTCAGTCTATAATGTATATTTTTAAGCGTCTAAAAGAGGTCTTTTCAATTTGATTTCTATTTTATTGTTGTTTTGTTGTTGTTTATTTTACTTCCCACAAAAAATGGGCATATGATAAAATGAATTGACGTTAACGTTGAAACGTACAATTTTAATAAATTGCAGAAATAACGATATTAAAGACGACAAATATTTTGCGATGAAAATATATTTGAACTTTTTTATATCAAACTCGTATTGTTTAGTTACACTTTAAACAATAAATATGCTTTACAATCACAGTAGTCAAAATTTACCAGAAATAAATAAACAAAATATTAATAATAAAAAAACACTTTACAATTAAATATTTCATATGCGCTTTTCCAGGCGAGCAAGGTACCTGCATATCTTTTTCTAATTCTCCAGAATTTGATTGGACGATTTTAAATTGTATATAAAATGTGTTTTTATCAAATTCTTTGCTGGGTCAAAAGTCGTAGCAAACCCCATATGCATGTTTTTTTCATAACAACAAAACTTAAAAACATTCTAGGAAAATTATAAGGCTTCGTGATGCTTTCCATAAAAATACAAACAAAATATAACAAATCCATTTAAACAAAAGAAAATTAAGAACATTCATAAGTTTATTTCATTCCAATGTTCTTATAAAAAAAAACGTGCATTAGGTGTTTTTGATTGAAGACTGCAAAGAGAAGATGAAAAAACAAAAGTACTTACTTTTTGAAGAACAGGTGTCCCGAAAAACTTATTATGAAGGGTCGCCAAATTACATTAGTATTTAAAAATAATTTAAAGTGACGATTATTACTTTTAATTTCGTGAAAAATTGATTTCCGAGAAAATTAAACTCGCTAACTAAGTTTGCGTACACCCCCGTTTTTTAATATTGAATTTTTCATATAAAAACGAACTTCTTTTGAAAGACGCATTTTAGATCACTCTAAGAAGTAGAAAAAAATGCCTTTTAAAGGCTCGTTTTAAATGCATGATAAGAAGAGAAAGACGTCTTTTAGAAGATATATTTTAGATAACTTTAAGATATCTTTTAAAAAGACGATTTTCAAAGATCTTCGTATACTACAAGATTCACATTTATCAAGTTTTAAAACACGTATAAAAGATATCTTTTAAAAAACGATTTTCAAAGATCTTCGTATATATATTCTACTACAAGATTCACATTTATTAAGTTTTAAAACACGTATAAAAGATGTCTTTTAAAAGACGATGTTTCTAACCTTCAGAGCATCTTCTCACACAAGATTTAAAAAAAAAGACATCTAAAACCTAAACTAAACGACGTCTTGTGCCATGTGTGGCTGTAATTTGGCCGCGGAATGTTCTGATCACACAAATAGCTAATACAATCTATTTGTGAACTGCCCAAAAGAATCAGATTTGTTTTCGATCTGTATTCAGATTGGTCAAATAATTGGATAAGAATGAAAAGAGGCTTTCTATTGGATTTTGAGAAATCAAAATTTCCAGAAGTTAAACGTTTGACAACGTGAAGAACACATTCTTTTCAAGCGCGGCCCATGGTGATTATTTGCAATCCGTGTTCAGATTGATCATTGAATTGGTTAAGAATTAAAAATACCAACAACTTGAGCCCGGCTTTGCAGTCTTTCTTTATATAAGTATGTAATGTATGTAATGTAAACATATCTTATCAGATTATTTCAAAGATTTCTGCCGCCCCTCCCCCCCCCCTCACTCCCGCGCCATAGCGGCTAAAATCAACATTTATCGGGTATAGGGACACACACAACTTATGGGACACACACAACTTATGGGACACACACAACTTATGGGACACACACAACTTATGGGACACACACAACTTATGGGACAGAGATAGCATTTGTTGTATTTAACAAATTATTAGCCAACTCATATGTGCTTTTGTTAGGAACGCAGGTAAAGAAATGTCAAGATTTGCGGATTTTTTCATTTAATATATCGCTACTAATAATTAAATTCTAACCGCAACATAAAAAATCTAGTCCATGACAATTTAACAAAACTCGACATAAAACAGTATCCAATTGTCCCATAACGCGTACTGACACTTGTGTCTTCTGTGTATAGAAAATTCGAGTACAAATTTAGTAGCAGGTCTATCACTTTATAAAATTAAGAACAAAGTAACAAGAAGCAAAAACACAATGTATCAAATTTGTGTATCATTTGTCCCCACAATACAGGATTTTAATAAGTGCATGACACACAAAATGGCCCATAAGTTTGCACACAGACACAGACACAACTTATGGGGACACTGCTTGTAAACTGGATAAATAACCTTATTTTGCAGTTTAAAATTGTTTTTAAGGAAAATGTATTATGGGCCAGAGAAATTTGTCCCACAGTGCAGAAGGTCCCCATAGCGTTAGTTCGCAACGCACAGAAGTCCCCATAAGTCGTATACACGCAAACATATATACGAAACACACACAAGAAACATATATACGAAACATACGCAAGAAACATATATACGAAACATACACAAAAACATATATACGAAACATACACAAAAACATATATACGAAACATAAACATACACAAAAACATATATACGAAACATACACAAAAACATATATACGAAACATACGCAAGAAACATATATACGAAACATACACAAGAAACATATATACGAAACATACACAAGAAACATATATACGAAACATACACAAGAAACATATATACGAAACATACACAAAAACATATATACGAAACATACACAAAAACATATATACGAAACATACACAAAAACATATATACGAAACATACACAAGAAACATATATACGAAACATACACAAAAACATATATACGAAACATACACAAAAACATATATACGAAACATACACAAAAACATATATACGAAACATACGCAAAAACATATATACGAAACATACACAAGAAACATATATACGAAACATACACAAAAACATATATACGAAACATACACAAAAACATATATACGAAACATACACAAAAACATATATACGAAACATACACAAAAACATATATACGAAACATACGCAAGAAACATATATACGAACATACACAAGAAACATATATACGAAACATACACAAAAACATATATACGAAACATACACAAAACATATATACGAAACATACACAAGAAACATATATACGAAACATACACAAGAAACATATATACGAAACATACACAAAAACATATATACGAAACATACACAAAAACATATATACGAAACATACACAAAAACATATATACGAAACATACGCAAAAACATATATACGAAACATACACAAGAAACATATATACGAAACATACACAAAAACATATATACGAAAAATACACAAAAACATATATACGAAACATACACAAAACATATATACGAAACATACACAAAAACATATATACGAAACATACGCAAGAAACATATATACGAAACATACACAAAACATATATACGAAACATACACAAAAACATATATACGAAACATACACAAAACATATATACGAAACATACACAAAAACATATATACGAAACATACACAAGAAACATATATACGAAACATACACAAAAACATATATTACGAAACATACACAAGAAACATATATACGAAACATACACAAGAAACATATATACGAAACATACACAAGAAACATATATACGAAACATACACAAAAACATATATACGAAACATACGCAAGAAACATATATACGAAACATACACAAGAAACATATATACGAAACATACACAAAAACATATATACGAAACATACACAAAAACATATATACGAAACATACGCAAGAACATATATACGAAACATACACAAGAAACATATATACGAAACATACGCAAGAAACATATATACGAAACATACACAAGAAACATATATACGAAACATACACAAGAAACATATATACGAAACATACACAAAAACATATATACGAAACATACGCAAGAAACATATATACGAAACATACACAAAAACATATATACGAAACATACGCAAGAACATATATACGAAACATACACAAGAAAACATATATACGAAACATACACAAGAAACATATATACGAAACATACACAAGAAACATATATACGAAACATACACAAGAAACATATATACGAAACATACACAAAAACATATATACGAAACATACACAAAACATATATACGAAACATACACAAGAAACATATATACGAAACATACACAAAAACATATATACGAAACATACACAAAACATATATACGAAACATACACAAGAACATATATACGAAACATACACAAGAAACATATATACGAAACATACACAAAAACATATATACGAACATACACAAAAACATATATACGAAACATACACAAGAAACATATATACGAAACATACACAAAAACATATATACGAAACATACACAAGAAACATATATACGAAACATACACAAGAAACATATATACGAAACATACACAAAAACATATATACGAAACATACACAAGAAACATATATACGAAACATACACAAGAAACATATATACGAAACATACACAAAAACATATATACGAAACATACACAAAAACATATATACGAAACATACACAAAAACATATATACGAAACATACGCAAGAAACATATATACGAAACATACACAAGAAACATATATACGAAACATACACAAAAACATATATACGAAACATACACAAAAACATATATACGAACAATACACAAAAACATATATACGAAACATACACAAGAAACATATATACGAAACATACGCAAGAAACATATATACGAAACATACACAAGAAACATATATACGAACATACACAAGAAACATATATACGAAACATACACAAAAAACATATATACGAACATACACAAAAACATATATACGAAACATACACAAGAAACATATATACGAAACATACGCAAGAAACATATATACGAAACATACACAAAAACATATATACGAAACATACACAAGAAACATATATACGAAACATACACAAGAAACATATATACGAAACATACACAAAAACATATATACGAAACATACACAAAAAACATATATACGAAACATACACAAAAACATATATACGAAACATACACAAAAACATATATACGAAACATACGCAAGAACATATATACGAAACATACACAAGAAACATATATACGAAACATACGCAAGAAACATATATACGAAACATACACAAGAAACATATATACGAAACATACACAAGAAACATATATACGAAACATACACAAAGAAACGCATATATACGAAACATACGCAACAAACATATATACGAAACATACACAAGAAACATATATACGAAACATACGCAAGAAACATATATACGAAACATACACAAGAAACATATATACGAAACATACACAAAAACATATATACGAAACATACACAAGAAACATATATACGAAACATACACAAAAACATATATACGAAACATACACAAAAACATATATACGAAACATACGCAAGAAACATATATACGAAACATACACAAGAAACATATATACGAAACACACACAAGAAACATATATACGAAACATACACAAAACATATATACGAAACATAGACAAGAAACATATATACGAAACATACACAAAAACATATATACGAAACATACACAAAAACATATATACGAAACATACGCAAGAACATATATACGAAACATACACAAAAACATATATACGAAACATACACAAAAACATATATACGAAACATACACAAAAACATATATACGAAACATACACAAAAACATATATACGAAACACACACAAGAAACATATATACGAAACATACACAAAAACATATATACGAAACACACACAAGAAACATATATACGAAACATACGCAAAAACATATATACGAAACATACGCAAGAACATATATACGAAACATACACAAAAACATATATACGAAACATACACAAGAAACATATATACGAAACATACACAAAAACATATATACGAAACACACACAAGAAACATATATACGAAACATACGCAAAAACATATATACGAAACATACACAAAAACATATATACGAAACATACACAAGAAACATATATACGAAACATACACAAAAACATATATACGAAACACACACAAGAAACATATATACGAAACATACACAAAAACATATATACGAAACATACACAAGAAACATATATACGAAACATACACAAAAACATATATACGAAACATACACAAAAACATATATACGAAACATACACAAGAAACATATATACGAAACATACGCAAGAAACATATATACGAAACATACGCAAGAAACATATATACGAAACATACACAAAAACATATATACGAAACATACACAAAAACATATATACGAAACACACACAAGAAACATATATACGAAACACACACAAGAAACATATATACGAAACATACGCAAGAAACATATATACGAAACATACACAAAAACATATATACGAAACATACACAAAAACATATATACGAAACATACACAAAAACATATATACGAAACATACGCAAAAACATATATACGAAACATACACAAAAACATATATACGAAACATACGCAAGAACATATATACGAAACATACACAAGAAACATATATGCGAAACATACACAAGAAACATATATGCGAAACATACACAAGAAACATATATACGAACCATACACAAGAAAGAAGACACCAATAATAGATTTTAACAATAAATTTAGTAAAACATTTATCAAGCAAACTTTGTATCTGCATTCTTTAAGTGCACGTCCATTGTTCTTTCATTGCTTACTGTGCACTTTACGTATGACGTTGCACAAAATTTAGGGGATAAGCTTAAAAGAAAACAGGCTCGGGCTGACAAATAATATGCATAATTATAAACTAAATTAAAAACGTAAACACTGCCTACTGAATAAAATCTTTGAATTTACATTAACAATACTTTAACGTGCAAGTGGACGTACTTTAATGACCAGCAAAAGAACAAAATTTGGTCGAATTACCAAGCTATATTATTTCAAGTAAAGAGAAAATAGAACAATGATTGACATGGTTGAGTACTCTGCTCAGCATATTGGAATAAGCTTTTTATAATGCTTATACGAAGGAACATGTAACAATCTGTTAGAAGTTGTCATAGTAACGTACCAACAATTAGTTTCTTCATGCTATCAAACTCTTCTGTTTTTCTAGCATATAATTCTTTTAGTTCTGTAAATCCTGGCTGAAAAAGAAAAGGAATACTTCAACTACCAGCGAACATTGTTATAGGTTCAAGCCATCAATGTATTTATACCAAAGTCGTGTTAAATACTTTGGTAAACACCACATTGAGGGTCGTAGTCCCACCTCATCACATTCTTGTAGTTATCAAATCCTGTTTCGAAAGAATGACTTTTAAATTAAAAAAATTATTGCGGAAGAAAATATTGCGGAATTAAAGATTGCAAATTTGGCCAAAATTCGCAATCTTTTCTTTCGCAATTCTAGAAAAATTACGCAATTCGCAATCTTTTTTTTTCGCAAGCCCAAGTAAAAAAAAAAAAAGACGAGGTCGTTGTATTGCTATATGAAGGAAACCCCTCAATTATTTGCTTCGAAAGATATTTTGAAAGGAACAAATCTTAATGACCAAGATGAAATAAATGTATCAAGTGATTTCGTGGAAAAATTCACGAATCAAATTCGTAATTTTAAATTCCGCAAATTTTTTGACAAAATATCAGATTCGCAATCTTTAATTCCGCAATTTACGGTATTTTCGACCATAAATTCGCAATCTTTTCTTGCGCAAACTTCTCTTCTCTTAAGGTAGTTCTGTTCAAGCAAAATTTTAAATACACTTACTTGCTCGTCTTCCAATTGTTGCTGACGTGTTTTAATCTCATTTTCAAGGTGACGAATGTTGTCCTAAAATTATCATAAACTAGTCGTAAGCTCATGGAAAAATCCACGGGAATTCACCAGTCGCTACTTGAAGCTGCCATCTTTGGCTTACAGACAGAAAGTTGAGTATTATAATAATTATTATTTTTCTGACATTCATTTGCCCTTTTTGTTTTGAACACCAGCTAGTACTGCGGGTGCTGTAGCCTAGTTAACTAAATTTCTTCGAGGATATCCAATTCAGTTTTTCTCAAACGAAAGCTGAGACTCAAACAAATGTCAGAGGAAATCCCTAAAATCCACCTCACAGCAACCCCGAATTACAATCAACCAATGAGCATAAAGTCGGCATGGTCATATGTTACCCTCTTAAATAATACAAGAATTAATTGTATTTGTTCAGGTGAGTGAAGCCATTCTCGCTTAAAAAAAAGATTTCCCGATATTGACCACGTAAGCAAAGAACAATAGAATTAACCAATCAAAAAGCGCGATCAGAATTCTGACCGCAGAAAAATCGTTTGAGACCCAGCGTAATTTTTTCCACCTTAACTATTCCGATTTTCTGGTGGTAAGAAGAATTATGCTGGGTCTCCTGGCTAAGTTTAAAATGAAAAAGTAACCTACAGGTTCAACAACTCTAAGGAAAACGAATACATAAAACAATAAAGGTATCAGATTTCACCTCAACTGTCTTCACTTTTGCTTTCAGTTCTTTCTGCATGGTCATATAACCATCCTTTGCATGGGTTAACTCCCTCTGTTTCTTCTTCAGCGTCTTTTCAACTTCTTTGAATTTAGTTTGCAATTCTAAACCCTGAATGGAAGTAGGCCTATGAAATATAAACTATTTCAAATCTCTAAAAAATTGTCAAAATTTTAAACAATTGCTAAACAGTTTGCATGAGGCAAATAAATGGTCAAAATTAAACAATTGGTCAAATAATAAACAATTTCCATGGTGGGAATTTAAGTCCTAAGCATGTTTGTCAGAGATAAAACCCTTGTAAGCTTAACTTACAGTGACACTATTTAAGAATTTGACATTAAACAGCCATTAAACACACCAAGTAGAAGCAGAAGAAAAATCTGTCTTTTTTAGACTTCTGACTATTAACAATTTGTCTCATTTTAAAATACTTTGAAAATAAACAATTCGCTCAGTATAATTTTATCCGGGTAAACAATGACTAAACGATTTTTCGGGCGTTTTTCCTTAAGTGGCTAAAAAATGTTTGGGGCGAAGTGCAAATTAATTGCTTGAGTGCAAAGCTGATTATAAAGTTTATCTTGAAGTTCTTCTTGCTTTTAAAACATACTTGTGGACAAATTTTCAAATATTATTTGTTGATATCTAATTTTTTTATCAATGTTTGGTCCTCTATTACTTTCACAAAGTTTATAATTATCCCAGTTGTTTTGACAAGGTTTATATGTTAGAATTTCTTAGGATAAAAATAACCGTTTAAAAAAGTCACAAGTACCCTTCTACTCTGTTGTTGATGTCTTGCTTTTCCATCACCGATCATTCGTATTGTCTTGGCAACAAACTTGTTGAATTCATTAAGATAATTACTCGATTCCCTGCCTACTGCATCTCTTTCGGTTTGAAGAAGCTGCCTAAAAAGTAACAAACTCTAAACATGGACAGCCAGGCTCCACCTGAAGAAATCTTTTGGTTACAATTTTTTTAGATACTAAATTTTACTAATACTGATTTGCAACAAGTAAAAATTAGCATGGATGATCAGTAGCTTGAAATTACGAAGCCCTTATCGTCAGAAAACATTTAAATAACCTATTACTGATGAAGGACATATCTACTAAATAATTATCTATCCTTCAACACAAAAAAATCTACAAACTATGAGATATTAATTTATTACTTAATTGGAAAGAGACTGGTCACTATCCTTTACTTGGTAGTGAAGTATCAGACGTGAGCAGTTAGTCCTAGTTTTTACCCAGGAATGGATTTAACTTAGGAATAATCATAAAAACTATAATTAGTTACACCATGTCTGAAGGTAGATCTTAGATACTCCTATGTTGTTCTCCAAAAAGGACTGTGGTTTTCTTAAGCATTAATTGCAAAAGCTTACATGAAAAAGAAACTTAGTTGCACAACGAAAAACTGATTAAGACTAAGGTGCCAACGAAATTTCTCTAATTTTTAAGCCATAGTATTTCTTAAACCAAATTACGACCTTTTCTTTCTGTGTTTTTGAATAGGTGCCTCCCCCACATTTTCTTATACTTCCTCTCGTCTAAAAATTTACTATGCTCTTATGTCTGAAACTACTTTCTGTTTTTAAATTAACTTCTAGCGCAGGGGACGTTTAAAAGATTAAGTTACTGAATAAGTTCAGCTACATCAACACTTGACTTGCTAGTGTAAAGTAAGTATTAATGCATACGAAATTTGATAAAGCACGTACCTTTCCTTACGTTCAGTTTCCAGTGTGGTTTGATATATCTCAATGTCTTTCTTTAAAGTTCCACATGAAGCACTAACAATTACACTCAATAAAATTAAAATGAAGCACTAACAATTACACTCAATAAAATTAAAATGAAGCACTAACAATTACACTCAATAAAATTAAAATGAAGCACTAACAATTACACTCAATAAAATTAAAATGAAGCACTAACAATTACACTCAATAAAATTAAAATGAAGCACTAACAATTACACTCAATAAAATTAAAATGAAGCACTAACAATTACACTCAATAAAATTAAAATGAAGCACTAACAATTACACTCAATAAAATTAAAATGAAGCACTAACAATTACACTCAATAAAATTAAAATGAAGCACTGAAAGAAGTATTGTATTATTCATAATGTGAACAGGGTGTTGTAAAGGGTTGCAAATAAACAAACATGCCACACTTAACAAGTTTCAGGCTATATGTTACCTAAACAAACCTTAAAATTTACATCATCCCATTTCAAAAATAAATATTACGTACGCATGTTCTTGTTTGGTTCTTTCAATTTGCATTTCAAGTTCAGCATTTTCTTTTTTTAAACGTACACATTCACTTGACTGATGCAACATGTTGTCCTTTATAGATCGTAAACTGAAAAGAGAAAGGGAAAAAACAGTTGCAATAATTCACTTGTTTCCACACTACAGGACATATATTCGTTTGTACTACTTTGCTTGTTAGCATTCTGATTGGCATTAGTCAATTGCACTGCTTACTGAAAGGATTGAACAGGTCTTCTGTGAATTGTTTAACAGATACTGGTGTGACTTCAAAAATGGCTGAAAAAACTAGGACACCAATAACATTACATTGATTCTTATATTACCACTCGAAAGCAAATTTTTATTTAACAAAATAATATTTTAGATAGGTATATAATATGTACGGAAATCTCAAAATTAAATCCACACCAACAATGCTATTTTAGGCAATCGCTAAACTAACTCTTGGGCAAAATTTCTCTATTCAAAGCAGTTTTACACAAGTTTAAATAGAATTTATCTTTACAAACTACAGTTGCAAGGTACTCCCAATTTACAAATTTTAAACACACACATTTTGTTATAATTCAACACAATTTGCATCAAGATCTCCAGATATTGATAGCATTCAATATTCATTCTCAGCATTCGGGTAAAGGTTTAAAACCACAAAGTGTCACCCACCTTTTTTGCATGTCTTCCACTTCATCTTTATTCTTCCGACACACCGATTCCGCTTCATCAAGTACTAACAAGAAAAAAATGCATTGTTGGTACTTCACAATTGTCACATTTAAAATGCACTGAACATATATTTTTCAGCAACGAATCTTAATGCAATTATAATCCAGTTTACATTGAAAATATTTGGTACAATGCTCTATTTTAATAAAATCATAACAAAAATAGTTCTTACACATGTTATAAATTTTTTTGGTTTTTTTTCTTTATACCACAAGAGAAGAAATGAATGCAGGAAAAAAGAATGTGCATCTCTGTCTGCAATCTTTTATTTTGCATTTCACTTTATATCTGGCTTCTTGGGAATTGTCTTATAAATTTAGCAAAAAATTCGCTTTAGAAAGGATGCAAGAAGAGCAATTTAAGGGGGTACTACTTCACAATCTTTAATTTCAATAAAATTGTTCACATTCTTAACTTAACATTCCGCACAATTCTCAAGGCCCTATTCGCAAACCTTAAATTTCACAACCTTTTCGAACGCAAAAAATTTCTCCTTTTACGGTATCTACAAGATTTTTTTGCAAGCCTATTGTATGATAAGTTTTTTAACACAATGTTTATTTGAAAGAAGTGTTGAAACGAGTGTTTAATTTACAGGAGTGATGTGCAGTGCAGTGCAAGTGAAGTGCAAAATAAGCATTTGAGGGGTGTTAAATATCAATATTTTTTTTGGTTATTTGGTTATTTATATTTATGGTATTGATTTTAAAATCTAAAAGTGCAATAAGAAAAAATGACATACAGTATGATATGCTTGTACTGCTGTTTACAAGAATGAAGTAAAGGTTTACTATGAAAAACAGCAAGAAATTACAACGTTACATACAGTTCATTGTTCTGATACATTGAGATTGCAGTTGGTTATACTCTATCTGTGCAGCCTGCTTTGCTGTTACCAACTTAAATAAGAAATACAATTCTGTTTATTTTTAACTACTCAACAATTTAATTCTTTAACTATATCAAGCCTTAAAAGATACCTTAGTGTCACAGGTAAAAATAGATGCACATTTTTACTGTGATTCTGGTGAAAATCCTGAAAAAAAATCTTGAAAAGAGAATCACAATTTCAAGACCACACATTAAAAAAGTCATTCAAAATACTAAGGTTAATTACAAGACTAAATAATACACACTGTTTCTTACAAAAAAAACGTGTAGTGGCTAATAACAAATTTGCAGTAAAATAAAGGAAAGGAAGCTGTATCCTATATAGATGCTGCCCCAAAGTACATAAAAAGGTGATGGTTTACATTAATTGGTCCAAAGTTTTTTTGTCAACTTACTGATAAAATTTCTTGCTCCAATCTCTCTTTTTCGTTTGCATAATCCTCTTGAATTGTATCCTGATCTTTTGTTAATGATTCCCTTAAAACCCAGGAAAAAACTTGTTATACTCATAAAAAGAGATGTGAAGAAGCTGATTGTCACTAAAGATGAGACAAGATAAGCAAGCTAATGCAATTCACTATGGCACACTGTTTTTAAGTACAACACTCATGTTGTAATCTTCTAGCAAAAGTTTCTGCTGTTATGTGGAATAAATTATTTTTTTAGATATTTAGGGTTTTGAGGTCTGACTTTTTCATAGGCTCCTTCAGCTTCTTTTAAGTTTTAACCTTTGTAGTTTATAACTCTCAGGTTATAGCTTAAGAGATGAGAAGATTGTAGTGTAAAATCTACACATATGGCAATGAATCCATAAAAAGCTTTAATACCCAAGTTGCACCAACATGGTGTTCTCTGCTACATCTTCTTCTAACTGTTGTGTCTGTCTGTCACTTAATTCTTTTAATTGTGAACATTTAATTTCTCGCTTAGATGCAGTCTATAAAAAATAATATTAACTACAGGGTGTATAGCAAAACACATCAATTTCACTTTCCAAAGATATGTAAGTGTTAGACTAAAAAACAAAAGCAACATAGATTGTGTGTGATAGCAACAACACAAATTGTGAAAATCAATGCATTAAAAACGCACATTTTTTGTAAGTCAATAACAACTATCTAGCAACTAACATATCGGGTTAGGCTGTACGTTTTTTAGTCTTGTTGTGCTTAAAACTTGTTTTGCTGATACTAAAATGTACATAACAATCATTTTTTTATCATTATTTTTGCATATTTTTAATAACAATTAGCTGTGAATGTAGCGTTCATATTAACTGTATGTCAAAGACACGTTGTCCTAAAATTATATACATAATGAAGTAAGAAATAAAATTTGCTTAAAATTGTTTGGAAGAAAGTTAAATTTAACAATATTACCACTCATCTGTTCAGTCATTGTCATTCAATAATAAATATTATCATGTCATAACAAGGGAGTTTATTCTATAGGCTACGTTTCGACAGCTACAACTGTCACTGACGGGCCATGATCGAAATTATCTTTGGCTATTTATTAGTTAAAGAGATTATTGGAGGATCGAAATTAGCCAATCACAGGCAATTAAAGTAATTAAATTTTGATGGAAACAATAGATTAATTAAAAACTTTTATTTTGTTTCAAAACGTTGTTGGAACATTCTACAAAACAAAAAACAACAACTATTCAAACTATGACACATACTTCTTTCTTTAGCTCAACTTCTTCGCGTTTGGATGATTGCTCAACTTTAAGCTCTTCTACTTCACTAAAAAAGAGGAAAGCTTAACAAACATTGTAACATGCAACAATACAGTACTTTCATTTAAGTAAGCACCTAAGTTAAAATAAGAATTTGAATGCCCAAGAAGAACTTACATTTTCTTTTCTATATTTATATCTTGTTGTTCAGCAATCTTCTTTGATGTTTCATTCTGAAAAAACATCAATACATAAAAACATTGACAAAAGGCGCAGAATGAGTTTAACTACTTAATCTGACATTTGTTACACAGTGAAGCATTTCGAACTTGTCACAGTTTAAAAGGATTTGAAACGCATTTTGGGGCCTTTAGATTTTAAACGCTGTCTTACGTGTGTGCAAAAGTAGCGGCTTTGTAGCCTGCTGGCTGCAGAGCATTGACCATTTTGTCCATAGAAAATAAAAAGGCTGCATTTGTCTCAATATCTTTGTTCAAGATTGTAGAACAATTGACATGTACACGTATATGTACAAGCAAAATATATAAACAACAGACCGCAAAAGTTAAAGATAATTTGAAATAATTAAAACTCGCCCTTAAAAAGAAAAGTTGGTAGTTACAAAAAAATGCAATCCCTGTTGGATCTTTTATTTCTGAATATATATACATTACAGTTAGCCAATTTGTGTTGTGCAGTCCTCCCTTTTTTGTTGTTAAATTTTGTAGACATTCACAACTCATCTATAGTTTTAAATTGTACATCTGAAAAAATATAGCGACTGCATATTTTTACTATCTAATCTGTACTGGTAAAAATTAGCATACAATCTGTTCTTGCAGCCTTTCTTCTTCGGCACATGCCTCCTGATGTTCAAGCTTCATGTCTTCGTTTAATTCAATAAAAGCTTGCTCAAAATCTTTTATCTAAAAAGATAAATTTTAAATTAAAACTCTAAACTAATCACAACATTTTTAGGTTTGAATTAATAAACAAATCTGCTTACTCGATTATAAGTATCACGTAACCTCTCACGTGTATCATTCAACTTTATTTGCATGCTAAAGAAATAAACAAAAAATGATTAGTTAACAAATTCTTTCTAAAAATTATTGTCATTATGAATTTAAATGTTTTTCTGTTTGAACTTCCAAGTATAATAGTACATTTAAATGTTTTATCTCAAAAATTCATGAAAAAACGTCATGATAAAAAAGTCATAGTGTCATAGGAAGTCCAATGTTTTAAAAGTCTTTGTAAATGTATTTATTTTGGAAAGTTTTGGAATAGGTCGCTTCCTTATGACATTTTTCACTGCTATTAGCTGACTTCTATGTTAGCTTTAAAGTCAAAAATTAACTGCTTGTTCTGTAGCCCCTTTTTACTGATTTTATCAAGTTTTCCAAAATATTGTGGTATAGACAATTTTTCAAGACTTTTCAGATTCATTTTTGCAAAAGAATGACTGGTAATCCTCATAATTTAATTCTGCAGAACTGATTTGATTAACCTACGGTTCTTCTTAGAGAGTAAAAACCTCAAATTTTAAAAGCCATCCATTCATACCATAACATCAAACAATTTGTCCAACATGGATCCTAACCTTGCTTTTTTCATCAAAGTTTGATTTAGTACATTTATAATTTCATCATGTTGAGATCTCATTTCTTCCTGCTCTGGTCTAGAGTAAAATATGCACAATGTTTCAAACAAAATAAAATATTCCACCTTTTCTAGGCTTTTGCTTTACCAAAATTATAACACATCTGATTTGATGCATACCAATAATCCTATAATAGTAAACTTGTAAATCCAAATATTTTACCAAATGGGAAAATTTGTAAGCAAACCACAATGTAACAAACAACATACCCAAGTGTGACATTGCTGACAGATAAAAGTTCCTGTTTGTGTTTCAACAGCTGTATGTTTTCTTCTGTAACGTGCAACTGTTCCTATGTAATGCATAATAATACATGTTTTTTATATAAGCATAATGCTCATCAGCATATTCAGCTTCAGATAGGGGAGTTTTTTAAACATATACCGCATATTGCTCAGCCTCAGTGAATCCTTGTAATGTGTGTTTTGGGTATTTTAATTAGCAACAGACTTCATGGGCTTAATCCTTATACACAATAAGACTTAATTAACACTAATATACTGTCTACACTCGCCTTGTGTATTTATACTTTTAATTTTGTTGCAATTCTTTTAAAGGTAAAAATAGGACAAATTCATCTCATCCCAAGGCAACGTTTAAGTGCTTAAGTTGTTTCTGCAATGCATAACTTAAAGGATAACTAACGAAAAAACTTATTATGTTTTATTGTAATTAAAACATTCTTAATATCCCGTGGACTTATTTTACCAAACAGAAAGTCCTAATCAACACTTTCATGGTGGTGACCATGATCTTAAATATCTCAAGAACCAAAGCTCCCAAATATAAAAAAATAACACACTATATAATAAACATTTTAAGCACAAGTTGTTATTAATTGTTAGTTCTCCTTTGATCATACTTTAGGCCTGGTTGTGTTTTACGCATAAGCACATCAGAGCCTGATTTCAAATTTTCACTCGCTAATAATAATACACAAAGAATTGATCCTTTACAAACAAACTAACTGAATAAGCTTTAATAGTTTCATCATTTGAATGTCTTGCTGACCTTACAGCTTCTAAAAAATACAATAAATACCATTTAGCGGGAGAAAACTTGCACAAAATGTTTTATATTTTCTTGTACGTGGATGAAAAAGAGTTTTGGCAGATAATTAATTTTCAACAACAAAAAAAAAACAGTAGAAAAAAACCTTTTTGAAGATAAACATTTTCAAATTTTGCTAGAATCTGTGAATTTTAGAATTTTTTTACTGCAAATGTGTGAAAAAAACTGACAGTTTTAAGAAGCCATGAATACTCTCATTTAACAAAAACATATAATGTCAAAATGAATACTAACAATAAGAAAAACAGCACAGATATCTCACTATCTACTCTATACCAACAAAAAATAAGTACTGAACAGTTACCTGAAACTTCTTTTTCTATATCTCTGGGAAAATCACCAAGTTTATGTCTCAAAACACTCGATTTAATAGTTTCTGCTTCAACAGCATCATGCAACCAAAGCCTTTCATCATTCTAAAACAGACAAGGTTTTTTCAAGAACATTCAGGTAGAGGCATAGTAGTACAAAGCACACATCAACAACCAATTTCCAAGTTTTCTTAATGTCTTTGGTAAGGTTTGTGTGTTTTCCTGCCTAATGCAGGACAATAGGAAATGTATTTTTATATCAGAAAAACAAAACAGGAGTAACCCTCGAGGTAGTAAATAGAATTTTTAAGAAAGACAAATTCTATGGCTATGGAACTTGGCACAGTAGCCCACTATAACGGAATTGACTTGACATTAAAAAATTAATGCTGGTGTCATCATTTTTTTGCTGGCATCATTATTATGTTGTTTTTTTTCTTTTTTTTCATGTTTTACTAACTGGCCAATATATAACAAGGTTATGTATAATTAAACAAAAAAACAGCCCCGGAAGCGCACCCATCTTTGACACTACAACATTCCTATTTTTATTTTAGCAACCAAAAATAAAATTCCACACATAAGATTTGGAATAATATTAATAACTAGACGATTAGGCCCGTAGAAAAATCCACTTAGGCAGAAAAACAATACAGAACTTAGGCGGGAGAATAATGGAAAAGATACTTGTTGCTTTTATTGTTTGAAATCTGAAGTGCTATTTAAAGTAACGTATAACATCATGTATACTTTTGACAAAAATGATATATTATAGGTTATATAAATTTTTAACAGACAGAAAGACACACTCTCTGTATTATCATAGAGAAGATTAAATTTTTGGTAAATTACGGAACAAATTTATAGGTGATGTTTTATAGACTTTAAAAAGAAAATTGTGAAGAATGTAATCCACTTTGTTAAAGTCACACACAGACAGACAGACAGACAGACAGACAGAAGCTCCGTATTATTGTAGAGATATCTCATCTAGAACAAAAGTTGTCAAAAACATGATGGGATAAAATCACTAAAACAGAGTTAAAAAGAAACATTATGTCAGCACCATTATGTCTTTTCACCAATTTTGGCATATACAATAACATTTTAGAAGAATTTTTCAATGATGCTGAGAGATTATTGTAATCATCTTGTAAAATATAGTGCTAAAGTAATGTTTCTTCGAAATAGATGCTTGGTAAATATCTAAAAACTAATTCAATAATCAAGAAAAAATGGGGGTGCTAATTTAATATTACCAGACTGACATAAAGGCACCATAAACATGGCCAATATAGATTACATAAATTTAGATTTTTTTGGTTAAATGATAAATACATACCAGTTGAACTAGTGATGAAATAATCTCCTTAACAAGAGCAGGTTCAATGTTAATCTTTAAAGATTCGTCGTCAATAAAGGAATTAACACTACACTCTAAAAAAAATCCAAATTGCAATTTATTTGGTACCACAAAATCAAAAATATTTCATGAAACTACAAAAATTTGTAAAGAATTTCATTAATAAATCGTATTAGGTTTAACAGAGTTATTTATAACTTACCCTTTTTTTCAGTTTTTTGAATAGTTATATAGTTCATTGCTTTATTCAAATTAATATTATAAAACTAGTCGATAAAGCCCATGGAAAAAATCCACTGAGGCAAGATGAAAATGAAAATTATTATAAAATTTAGTTCACAAAAATTCACTAATTTCCTTACAGCCAGGGCAGGATGTCCGTATTTTTATCAAACTTAATTTGTCAGAACAAAAAATAGACACAGCTATATGTATACCTGTAAATAAGATAAGGGAAACAAGCAATAAACAAAGAGATATCATTTGCAAATTTAACTTCTTTTGTAAATTGGTTGCAATTTTATTTTAGTTCAGATTTCCTCTTCTTTGGAAATTCCTTATACTGAATATAATATATCTTGTAGAAAACTTATTCATCTTTCAGAAGATACGTTTTTAGAAGAAAAATTATCTAGTGGATTGGAGATATTTGAGATATACCAAGTGTGTTTAAAAGAGGTTAAACAGCCACAAAAAAGAATGATCCAAAATCGAGATCACACAATACAATTTGGTTAAGGTAAGTAGTAGTGGAAGTGCATTTGGTTTGTAGTTCGGATTTCAGGTTAGAGCCCTCACTCCAATGTACCTTAGTCTTGTCAGTCTATTTAGAGGCATCTACACCAAACATTGAATTGGCTGTGCCGTAGACAAGAAAGTTAGAATAATGGTATGTTATCTCTAGTGGTAGGGCAACATTACTTATATATACAGTTGGAGGGAAAAAGGAACGAACTATTATGATGGAATCACCATGATTTAGCTTGCTTGTTTTAGCAACTCACAAAAGGGAATAATCAGGACAGAAAATAGTTATCAAACAATGACAGTAACAATTGTTTCCATGATAAAATATATCAATAGCGATATCGCTATTGATATATTTTATTTTATACAATCGTTATATTTATTTATTATATTTATTTTATACAATCGCTACCAGTAACCAGATATTCCTCATGTTGGAAAAACTGGCTTGGTTTGTTACATTTTGTTGGTTATCAAACATTGTTAAAAATCTCTACAAAACCTAAAAACCAGCTATCACCAATTTGCCACACTGCTAAAGATTAATGGATTAAGGGAAAAATGTTAGTACAGTGAAATTTTATGAAGGATACAATTTAAAATTTATCAATTCATCTTTTCCTTACAGGATGCAGTTGCAAAATGTACAAGCCGTTGAGCAGCACAATTAACCCAATTATTATATGAAAACATCAAACCAAAAATTACTAGAAGTAAACAAAGGAAAATCTTATAGAAATCCATAAATCACATAAAAATATACCTACCTAGTTCATTTAAGCTGTTAGATGCTTTAGAAACAAGGGTTGACATATCTGCTGGCTCTCTGTATGGAACCAAAACTTTGGAAATGTCTTCATTGTTTAAAACAACACCCATGTTGGTTGGCCATACAGCTTATTTTGTTGATAAATCTGCAGAGAATGAAACAACTTTATTGTAGCAGCAAATATTAAAATAAACAGGACTTTCCAGGACTATTTTTCTAATTTTCATTTGCTCCCAAAATTCCAGGACTTTTCCAGGATTTTTCTTAAAATTGTAGTAAATTCTAGGACTTCCCAGGACTTTTATCATAGGTAAATCAAAATTTGCTCATGCACAATAACGATATCAAATACACCATATTGCTATGTTCTGACAAAATTATGCAAACGTTTCAGAGCAAAAGTAAAAATTTAAAATGACAATAAGGATCCATTTGGGTAATTAGCTGCATTTAGTGGTAAGCTGAAGGCCAATCCTCTGTGTCAGTTTTTTCTGGCTAACCACTTTCTGGTGGTACACCTGTCTTCAACTAAATATTAATCCAGAGACCAAGTAACAGGCAGTATGTCCTCTCGGCAGTGACCAAAGATACTACATTTTGTTTACATCATCATTATGTTGTCAGGTACATGGAAATTACTAGTATGAAGAAGAATTTTGCAATGAGAGGGTAACTCTGGAAATAGCATGTTTGGAAACAGAAAGGGCATTCAACCATTAAAAAACTTAGCTTTGCTTACTTGAATGAATGGATCTGAATAGAGTGAGACAAAGTGGCACTAGATTCATAGGTAAAGGCACTGCTAACAGTAGGGTGGGCGCTGTGGGTGCCACAACATTGATATCAGGGAAAACCCAACAGTATAAATTCCGTGACATCTCTTAATGTTGTCAGAGCTAGTGAAGTAATGAAGACATTGATAGACAGAAGAAAGATAGACTTGTGTTGTGTTCAGGAAACTCGTTGGAGAGGAGGGTCTGCTCAAATGATCGTTGATCAGGATTGCCAAAATAAGTTCTTCTGGCACAGTGAGGACTCTGGTTTTAAAGGTGATGTTTTTTTGTGTGAAAAATGTGTTGACAAAGTCATTCCAGTTTGTAGATATATATAGTAACAGAATGATTGTGTTATGTATGCTCATTTAATTTAATCTTTTTAAACCATAATCTATTGTTCAGTTCTTTTTCTCACAGTGAAATTGATTTTCACACTCTCTCTATAACACAATCCCGGGTAACATTTTTTCTCTTCTCATAGGTGTTATTCTAATCTATTTATGTCTTTCCAATTTTTACTCAGACAGCTTCAGGAAAAGTATTTAGGAAAGAGAAAGAATCTCTATTTTGCCTTTGTAGATTTAGAGAAAGCTTTTGATAGAGTGCCACGTAAAGTTATTTGGTGGGCTATGAGAAAATTAGGTGTGGATGAGTGGCTAGTTACGATGGTACAGTCTATGTACAGCAATGCTAGAAGTCGTGTCAGGATTAAAGATTCACTTAGTGATGAATTTAGTGTAAATGTTGGTGTACATCAGGGTTCTGTACTTAGTCCTTTGTTGTTTGTTCTAGTCTTAGAAGCGCTGTTGATGGAGTTCAGAACAGGTTGTCCATGGGAGTTATTGTATGCAGATGATTTGGTTCTCATAGCAGAGTCGATGGAAGAATTAGTTGAAAAGTTTGAGAAGTGGAAGAAAGGACTAGAAGAGAAAGGGCTAAGGGTGAACACAGCAAAGTCTAAAGTCATGATTAGTAGCATTGCAGCCAAGTGTGATCTTGTAGTTGGAAAGTGGCCTTGTGGAGTTTGCAGGAAAGGGGTTGGTAGTAACACAATTTTTTGTCAGACTTGCAAGCGTTGGGTACATACAGTACAGTCTGAATGTAATCTACCGCGTACACGCTAATATCACACCTTTGCGTGGAGGACGGCAGTCGTTTGTCTTTTGTTATAATTAAATCCCTTAAGGGTTTTGCGAGTTTATATTTGCGTGTTAAAAAACAATGCGCTCGCGGAGAAATATCGGAGCAATTATATTTCTTGTAATAGCGAGATGCATTGTGTAAATGTATTGATAAGCTATTCCCTTACGTATTAGCGTGAAGTATTTAAATAATAAAAATCTTTCGCGAAGTTTTATAATACATTGCGCGAGAATGTATTGTTGATTTAATTACTTAAAAAGATTCCAGCGCGTTTAATTTAAGAAACATACGAGAAGCATTGTTCACAAATATTAAATGCCGCTTTCCGTTTATAAACTTTTAAAATGTGATCTTAAAAAACATTTCTATCGCCGTTTTTCGTTCTTAAACTTTTAAAATGTGATCTTAAAAAACATTTCTATCGCCGCTTTTCGTTTTTAAACTTTTAAAATGCGATCTAAAAAAACATTTCTATCGCCGCTTTTCGTTTATAAACTTTTAAAATGCGATCTAAAAAAACATTTCTATCGCCGCTTTTCGTATTTAAACTTTTAAAATGCCATCTAAAAAAACATTTCTATCGCCGCTTTTCGTTTATAAACTTTTAAAATGTCATCTAAAAAAACATTTCTATCGCCGCTTTTCGTTTATAAACTTTTAAAATGCGATCTAAAAGAGCATTTCTATCGCCGCTATTCGTTCTTAAACTTTTAAAATGCGATTTAAAAAAACATTTCTATCGCCGCTTTTCGTTTATAAACTTTTAAAATGCGATCTAAAAAAACATTTCTATCGCCGCTTTTCGAATTTAAACTTTTAAAATGCCATCTAAAAAAACATTTCTATCGCCGCCTTTCGTTTATAAACTTTTAAAATGCGATCTAAAAGAGCATTTCTATCGCCGCTATTCGTTTTTAAACTTTCAAAATGCGATCTAAAAAAACATTTCTATCGCCGCTTTTCGTTTATAAACTTTTAAAATGCGATCTAAAAAAACATTTCTATCGCCGCTTTTCGTTTATAAACTTTTAAAATGCGATCTAAAAAAACATTTCTATCGCCGCTTTTCGTATTTAAACTTTTAAAATGCGATCTAAAAAAACATTTCTATCGCCGCTTTTCGTATTTAAACTTTTAAAATGCCATCTAAAAAAACATTTCTATCGCCGCCTTTCGTTTATAAACTTTTAAAATGCGATCTAAAAGAGCATTCCTATCGCCGCTATTCGTTTTTAAACTTTCAAAATGCGATCTAAAAAAACATTTCTATCGCTGCTTTTCGTTTATAAACTTTTAAAATGCGATCTAAAAGAGCATTTCTATCGCCGCTATTCGTTTTTAAACTTTTAAAATGCAATATAAAAAAACATTTCTATCGCCGCTTTTCGTTTATAAACTTTTAAAATGCGATCTAAAAGAGCATTTCTATCGCCGCTATTCGTTCTTAAACTTTTAAAATGCGATTTAAAAAAACATTTCTATCGCCGCTTTTCGTTTATAAACTTTTAAAATGCGATCTAAAAAAACATTTCTATCGCCGCTTTTCGAATTTAAACTTTTAAAATGCCATCTAAAAAAACATTTCTATCGCCGCCTTTCGTTTATAAACTTTTAAAATGCGATCTAAAAGAGCATTTCTATCGCCGCTATTCGTTTTTAAACTTTCAAAATGCGATCTAAAAAAACATTTCTATCGCCGCTTTTCGTTTATAAACTTTTAAAATGCGATCTAAAAAAACATTTCTATCGCCGCTTTTCGTTTATAAACTTTTAAAATGCGATCTAAAAAAACATTTCTATCGCCGCTTTTCGTATTTAAACTTTTAAAATGCGATCTAAAAAAACATTTCTATCGCCGCTTTTCGTATTTAAACTTTTAAAATGCCATCTAAAAAAACATTTCTATCGCCGCCTTTCGTTTATAAACTTTTAAAATGCGATCTAAAAGAGCATTCCTATCGCCGCTATTCGTTTTTAAACTTTCAAAATGCGATCTAAAAAAACATTTCTATCGCTGCTTTTCGTTTATAAACTTTTAAAATGCGATCTAAAAGAGCATTTCTATCGCCGCTATTCGTTTTTAAACTTTTAAAATGCAATATAAAAAAACATTTCTATCGCCGCTTTTCGTTTATAAACTTTTAAAATGCGATTTAAAAAAACATTTCTATCGCCGCTTTTCGTTTATAAACTTTTAAAATGCGATCTAAAAGAGCATTTCTATCGCCGCTTTTCGTTTATAAACTTTTAAAATGCAATCTAAAAAAACATTTCTATCGCCGCTTTTCGTTTATAAACTTTTAAAATGCGATCTAAAAAAACAATGTTGTTATTTATACATAAAGACCACGATTTTTATGTACTTATTGTATTTATTGTACGACCAAATTTTAAATATGGTTGGGCAAATGAGATGGCAAGGGTTTACATATACAATTTATATTTATCGAAGTAACTTTATATTAAAATACTATTTCTAATTCAACTCCGATAACTAATTTTATAATGTAACGCAAACAACTAAACTTTTATATTTAATTACTGCAATTAAAAATTTCAAAAGAGTTCGCGCAAAATAGATTGCTAAAATTGATCTTGCAACCTATTGTGATTTAAACAATCGATCGCGTGGGGTCATTGTTTATCAGCGAGGCAATTATTTTCTTAAAAAAACAAAAGCTATCGCGATGTTATTGTTCTGTGTAACTACTCATGCGAGTTTCGCGTACGCGGTAGATTACATTCAGACTGTACTGTAAGAAGTGCAGTAGTATTGGTGGAAGGTTAAGAGCTGACATTCAGTTTGTATGCAAGCGTTGCAAAGGTGAGATTATAGAGAATGAAGTATTTCCAGCTTTAATGATGTACAACAGTGGCTCGTTAGAGATAGTTGAGAACTTCTGTTACTTAGGTGATATGTTGGGCAGTGAAGGGGGTGTTGGAAGAAGTATTACTTGCAGGATCGGTTCTGCTTGGAAAAAGTTCAGAGAGTTACTGCCTTTGTTGACTAGCAGAGTCTTGTCAATTGAGGTAAAAGGTAGGTTGTATGAGGCCTGTGTAAGAAGTGTAGTTATGTTGTACGGTAGTGAGACATGGGCAGTGAAGCAGGAAGATCTTGACCGTTTAGAAAGGAATGATATGAGAATGGTTAGGTGGATGTGTAACGCCAGTCTGAGAGACAGAAAGAGAAAGATTTTCCACTTCAAGAAAATTTTTCAACGAACTGGACAGAAACAAAACCGCAAATATTTTCTGCCAGTAATTTCCACTTCATATTAGGGGCTTTAAGGGATCGTCTCCGAGATTGTTTAAAAAAAAATTGTTTCAAATGGTTTCATTTTTCAATTAGCATAGCATGTGATACGAATTTGAAACGATTTTAAAGTAATGTTTAATTTTTTGAAATCGTTTCAGATTGTATGGAAATCGTTTCACTATTTTGTAAATCGTTTCATTAAAAAATAAAATCGTTTCATAATCGTTTCATATCGTTTTAAGATTGTTTTTCAAAATCGTATCATTATGATCGTTTCAGTATATTTATTTTAGATCGTTTCAAAATTGTTTCAAGGTGTTTCTTTTACATTCTTTTAACATAAAAGAATAAAAGAAATTATTAATCTAATAAAGGTCTCTCAATAAAACCTATGCGCTGTCACATAGGTTTTTCTATCGCTGCTTTTCGTTCTTAAACTTTTAAAATGCAATCTCTAACAAAGCTTTTTTATCGCCGGCCTTCGTTCTTAAATTTTTGAAATGCGATCTAAAAAAGCTTTTCTATCGCCGTTCTTCGTTCTTAAATTTTTAAAATGCGATCTAAAAAACCATTTCTATCGCCGTTCTTCGTTCTTAAACTTTTAAAATGCAATCTCAAAAAGCTTTTCTATCGCCGTTCTTCGTTCTTGAATTTTTAAATAGCGATCTAAAAAAGCATTTCTATCGCCGCTTTTCGTTCTTAAACTTTTAAAATGTGATCTCAAAAAGCTTTTCTATCGCCGTTCTTCGTTCTTAAATTTTTAAAAAGCGATCTAAAAAAGCATTTCTATCGCCGCATTTCGTTCTTAAATTTTTAAAATGCGATCTAACGAAGCTTTTCTATCGCCGTTCTTCGTTCTTAAATTTTTAGAATGCGATCTAAAAAAGCATTTCTATCGATATTTACGATAAAAGATGTTGTTGATGATGTTGATGTTGTGTTGAATAAAAGAAAGAGAAACAATAATTTTACATTTATATATATATAAGTTTAATTTAATTGGTTTTTAATTAGTTCAACATCGTTTCAAAATTCGTTTCAATAACTTCAAAGACTTTTACATCGTATCACAAATAATATTTTGACAATCGTATCAAATCGTTTCAGAATTTTTTCTAATCATTTCAAAATAGTTTCACAATCGTTTAATCATTTAATGCGTTTCATGATACGATTATGAGACGATGTGAAAAAAATATTGAAACGATTTCCATACAATGAAAATCGTTTCAATTCGTATCAAAACTGAAACGATCTTGGACACGATCCCTAAGTGTCTTATCTTCCACATATTTAGGAATAATGTGTGGAAGACTTATTATGTTAACATTACGCACATTTCAATACAGAACGTAAACACACTTCTCACAAAATAAAATAATCTGATTGGCTAACTAATTTTATACCTGTCATTTTCGCACAGGACGCAAAAAACACTGGATTCTACTTTTTTAATGTTCTGAAAATAAAATTAAAGTTCTACAAATCAAATGAATTAGCATGTTGACATATGTTTTATTGACACATTAAAAACTTTACCTACTTTCCAAGAGAATTCATGTTTTTGAAAATATGTATTTATAAGACCAATTTTTGCAAAAATAGGAACTTTTTCTTTCCACTGATTTCATGATGTTTAAAAGTACATTAGTCTTTCTTTATGCTACAAATTAAGAAAGGATAAATAACACATTGCAATGCATCAAGACTGCCCATCAAGGACGCTATCATCTGTTATATAGATATTATCATGATAGCGATATAGATATTATCACTATCGTGGGCTTCACACAATAAAAATTTTAGGTAAAAAAAAGCTATCGCGTATCAATCGCGTCGTATCTGATACGCAATCCTCTATGTTAAAATACCTCTTTACAGTACATCCAACGGCCCACAAGTGTGCCATCTCCCCAATTTCCCTCACACGGCTTGGGTTAACCTGGGGCTATGGTAACATTCACTCGCCCATGTTAAATCACAGCCAAGGGGAATCGAACCCCGGTCTCCCGCACAAAGTGCAAGAGTTATAACCACTAAACTACGCCGCCACTAAACTATGCCGCCACATCTGACAGTACGGAATCTTTCCCCGATCGGGTGACTGTCCCCCGATCGGGGTAAATCACCCGATCGAGTGAGTGCGCAACCACCCGATCAGGAGAGACTTACCTGAATCGGGGGAGTATTTTTCTTGCTTAAAATTGCTTTTTAAAAGGGCAAGTCGCTGGCCAAAAGTGCAATATAATTTTTGTTTACATTAAATCATAAACTTATTTGGCGCCGATTCACCGATTAAAAAAAAAATTCACCGTGCCGTTCCGATGCTATTGATGAATTCTTGAGTTGGAATGACTACATGGTTCATATTTTCAGTCTAGGTTGCACATGTTGAGGCTCTGAAGCTCATTTTAGTTGTCTTATAGATATGTACTTGGAGTTAGTTTAGTAAGAAGCCAGTATAGCAAGCTATATAGAGAAAAATGTGCATATTTTTTATCATATCTGACACAAAGTATAGTAGAGAAATATTGATATCTTTAACGTAGCTAGCTAGCTGTCTCTAGAGCTTACGCTGACTAGGTGCTTAGGCAAGAACTAAGTTTATGTGTTTAGCTAGCTAAAAATTTACTGCCAGTTATGACTCACTCAATCGGGTGGTCGTGAAAAATTGTCGCCAGTGCCGACTCACTTGATCGAGTGGTTTACTCAATCGGGGGACACTCATCCGATCTGGGAAAGATCCCGTGCTGTCTGAAAATCGGGCCTCTTGCAATCAGCACTGTTTGAAAAAAACATAAAAAAATTATTTATATACTAGTTAGCTAGCCAACTAGCTACAAACATGGGAGAACTTTATTTCTTCCATGACAGTGGTAGTAAAAGACAATAAAAGAATTAAAAGAGAAAAAAGTCAGGCAAGAGCCTTGAACAATTTATATACATTAAATGAAATATGTGCTGAACAATGAGCCTTGTCAGTACACTAAAAACACGTGTTTAGTTTTTAGTTGAGCCTAAACAGTATGCCTAAGCAGGCTATAGCTAAGCTTTATGCTTAGCAGAGAGCCAGGCCATAAAAAAAACATGCACTACACTGTACTGGTCTGTGGGTGGCCATTTATTTACACTAGTTTCATAATGGTCGCCGTTTAAAATAATCGGGGGGAAGAAGACATTTATATAAATCTATACTTATATTCTAATAAACTTTAAAACATAAATTTAATGCAAAGAGAGACTTAGTTTGTAAAATTTAATATATTTCGTCAAAATTTATCAAAATTTATTAATTTTTAAGTCTAGTGACCATTTTCTCCTCCAGTGCATAGTCCATTGAGATCACCCCGTGAACACACTACTTCAATATAGGTGCAATATTTGATGTACCACGAGTGAGTCTAGTTTTTACGAGAGGCGACTTTCTCCCTAGTCTTTTTTTATTCTCTTTTTCTTTAGTTTCAGTTTTCATAGTAAAACTAAAGAATATACTACCTGTGAAGCTATAGCTTTGCAAGACTTCAATATTATAAGTGTTCTGCCCCGTCATATAGAAATTGCCCAGAAGGGCCAGCACCCCCCCACGAAGTTGCCACCGTAACCAGTTCGGGAGATGACACTAAAAGGGAAACGGTTTCCCATGTTGTATAGGGAAATTCCCATTTCATATAGGGAAATGGTTTCCCATATGGGAAACCGTTTCCTAAACTAATTTTTTTGATTTTAATTTGGGTTTCCCTTTTGGGAAACCGTGTTACCCATTCTCAAGACCATTTAACGGAATTACGGAAAGAGGCTACGATAATTTTTTTTTTCTTCGGTGAAAATTTGCGGGAAAATATTCCCTTTCTATTGGTTAAAAATTTTTAGTGCGCTTGTTAACCAACTTGTGCGCAGATTCCTTTCTATTTTGGTTGATTGTACATTGCCGTATTTCTCGCCCGTTTAGGATAACGGTTACCCAAATGGGAAACCGTGAAGTTTCCCAAATGGGAAACCGTTTCCCAGATGGGTAGTGGTTTCCCTTTTCGTCTCAACTCCCGAACTGGTAACGTACACTTAGAAACATCAATTTGACGTTTGTGTGTCTTCCGTGGCAATTTGACTTTTAGAAACTAGCTTAGAAAATATGCTAATCTACTAAATTTTGTCTCTTAAATCTTTAATCACCCTTATAGATAAGTTGCAGCTGGGACTACATAATGTTTTGATTTTGCATCGAGAACAATAGACGCATGTCACACACATGCACAGGCCAGAAATATGAACAACAGACCCCGACAATTGGTAATATTAATTCAAAAAAATTCCAATGCATTTCCAATCTTATATTTTTAAAAATCTATAAATTAGCGTAAATATAGCCAATTTGGCCTATGTGGTCCTTCTTTTCTTGCCTCTCAGGATGTGTGCTTATATACAGAACTTTGTAAACATTCGCAACTCATCTATAAAATATTACTTTTTCAAGTATATATATAACAAAACCATTTAAAATTTGGCGCAGGGTTGTAATTGGTTTCATCCTCTATTTTACTTTGGTATATATATACATTTTATTATGTTTGAGGTGTCTCAATTTGTTAAAACTCTTTTCCTTCTGTCTTGATGTTTTTTTTGGGTGTTCCTGAATTTTTTCTTCCTTTTCATCCACTCTTTTTCTTACTACTCACTGCTCATACCATCCATATTCCACATTTTGTTACCCTTGCTCTAAAATGTTATGGCTTCCCAGTCTCTCCCTATCTGACGTGACTAGATTCTGAAGAAGCATCAATCTTCGATAGTTTACTTGGTATTCAATTGGCCATATTCCAGTTTCTTTTAGAATTCCCCAAGTTGGTGTTGTATTTGGCAATTCTAGCAACCTTTTTAGCATTCTTCCTTTTATATTTTCCACTTGTTACAGTACAGTCTGAATGTAATCTACCGCGTACACGCTAATATCACACCTTTGCGTGGAGGACGGCAGTCGTTTGTCTTTTGTTATAATTAAATCCCTTAAGGGTTTTGCGAGTTTATATTTGCGTGTTAAAAAACAATGCGCTTGCGAAGAAATATCGGAGCAATTATATTTCTTCTAATAGCGAGATGCATTGTGTAAATGTATTGATAAGCTATTCCCTTAAGTATTAGCGTGAAGTAATTAAATAATAAAAATCTTTCGCAAAGTTTTATAATACATTGCGCGCGAATGTATTGTTGATTTAATTACTTAAAAAGATTCCAGCGTGTTTAATTTAAAAAACATATGAGAAGCATTGTTCACAACTATTAAATGACTCGTGCGTTTTTTTATTAAAAGAATACAACTACGGTTTATTTTTGTAGGTTTATTTTTGTAAAACAAATGGTGTATATATATTCTGAAATAAATACAATATCTACATTTCTTGATGAAAACATTTCCTTCTTAAGGTGACGGTATACCTTTATTGTATCAAGAAATCAATATTTTTTTTTATTAGCCATTTATACTATAGAAACGACGATCTTTCCAATGGTGAAACTATTTATTTATTTTTCGAAGGGGAATATTGACTTTATCCAAATAACTAACTTTTTTTCTGATCGGTCTTTCACACCTCAAATTGAATAAGTGAGTGAATGTTTTTATCATCCTCTTGAGTATAACTTTTAAAAATAAATTATATTTCCTTTCCGAAAAGAAATGACCTCTGAAAAAAACACTTTCAGTTCTAAAAATGTATGCCATCCTGTTCTGTTTCTGCAAGTCACAGAAAAATGTTAAACGACTTAGAAAGTTCTATTTATATGTTATTCTCAGTCACGTCTTTGCGAATAATAAAATTTAAAATGACAACTTTCTGAATATTCATCACCTTGGAAGTGTGAAAGTATCACCATCGTTATGAGTATGCTTGAAAGGTGTGATATTTTAAAAAATCTTTAAAACACTTTTTCGTAGTGTTGTTTTTTTCGTATACCATCTATTACATTTCAAATCTCTTTTACAAAACTACAGAAGATCTACAACGGAGAGTGCTACTGTGCTGAAGCCAACGTGTTTATTTAAAAGCGATTTTTTTTTTATTTTCAAAAAATCAACGATTCTCTAGATATTACATCTTAAAGACGAAAGTTTATGTTAAAATATGGCATTTTTAGAAAAAGTAAAATAAATAAAAAATGGGGACTTTGTGGAAAATAATTAAAAAATCTTTTTTACATACATCTATCACGATTCTAAAGAACATCAAATGAGATTTGGAAACGAAGTAGTTTTGTAAATGAAGTCACTTTTTTGAAGGCAGGGTGTGTTTCAAAAATGTCTCTTTTCATGAGTTAAAAAGTTTCAAATTATTTTTATACCATTTGATAGGTGTTTAAAAATGCCTTTTGGTGATGTATGAATGAATAAATTTTGATTAACTATCGCTGAAAAAATGTATACCGTCACCTTAACAAACCACGTAAAATAATCCTTCCGCATACTTTTTTATTGAAACAAATAAACTCTTCAAATCATTCTTTTTTATAGCGTTTTAACAAGTTTTGATTTGGAAATATTGTGAGCGAAATTTACAATATTTTTTCATTCTCTTTTAGACAACAAATAAATATATACAAAAATAGTTATGTAGTTAAACAAAACGTTCTGTGTCAATGAGGAAGTTTAAATATAGGTGAGATGTTTTTTTAATTTGTTCACGATTAAAAAAGTAAATAGTTATTATAAGTTAGTGTCCAGAAGCTCTCCCACCGCGTTGTACAATGATAGGAAGGATTTTATATATGTGATCAATGTATTTGTTACATTTTGCTTACATTTTGCAACCCCTATCAACACAATCATGACAGCCACAACAACAACAGCCACCTTCGGCAAAACTGCCAGAACAACCATTACTTCAGCCGCCTCCATCACCAGGTCAACAAGAAGAAGAACAGCAACAGTCTCCCGAGCTACCGTCACCTACATACAATCCTGAAAATCCACTGGACTTGCATTATGGCTACGACGACACTAGTACTGACTTTGACATTCAAATTTCTATGCAACCTCAAAACACATCACCCAAACAACTAGAATTTTCTACGCCTTCTCAACTCGACACTCCTACACAACTTGCAGCACAATTTAACAACAACGCTCCCACATATCCTTTACAGTTCAACAATGCCTTCCCTTATCAGTTTCTGCCTCAATACCCAACTTTTTTTAATAATCCTTTTGCCACAAATCAACATCAACCATCTCCAATCAATCAACGATGCCCACAAAAACCATTCTCCCTACCTGACAACGTCATTCGATATGAATACAACCAGTGTGGTGGAAAAATAGGCAATTTTGCCACAAGAATCATGAAGAAAGCCATACCTGCCGAAGAAAGGAAGGGGCGAAATGTATATGGCATGCATAAAATTGTCAACAGGAAATTGCTACACAAAGATCCGTTGGATCACAAAAAAGTGAACTTCGTTAAACATGTTCTATTTATAACTATTTCGACGTTTCCATACAACAACAAAAACAAACATGGAGTACTGCCGTAAATTCAATGAACGAATATCTACATAGACCAAAACTTAACAATAGCGAACTAATATAAACTCACGATATATTTTATTTTATTATTTTGTAAAACTAACTTATATATTTATTATATTTAATATAAACTCACAATATATATTTTATCTTATTATTTTGTAAAACTAACTTTTTTATTTAAAATATATATAATTTGTTGCTACAAGATTTCGTTGTCAATCCCAATAATCAATTCCATCATGACTGACTTTGTAAATAAGCATCTTCCGTTTGTTCGCGCATTCAATCGTTTTAATTTTATTTGTAAACAATTTTCTTATCACCATATGCCAGTCTTAAACGCAATTGCTGCAAATGGGCTGAATAATCTGAAAGTGGTTGAAAAGGTCAAATTATTATTCTTTATCATCTAAATTAAAGAACAAAGCATTATTCGCATATCACAGATAACATTTTCAAGCAACCATCGGTCATCGCTGTTCCCGTTTTTATTCCTATCTTTTTTTCTGGCAACAGAGTACGACCAAATTTTAAATATGGTTGGGCAAATGAGATGACAAGGGTTTACATATACAATTTTCGTTTATAAACTTTTAAAAAGCGATCTAAAAAAACATTTCTATCGCCACTTTTTGTTTTTAAACTTTTAAAATGCAATCTAAAAAAACATTTCTATCGCCGCTTTTCGTTTATAAACTTTTAAAATGCGATCTTAAAAAACATTTCTATCGCCGCTTTTCGTTTTTAAACTTTTAAAATGCAATCTAAAAAAACATTTCTATCGCCGCTTTTCGTTTATAAACTTTTAAAATGCGATCTTAAAAAACATTTCTATCGCCGCTTTTTACATATACAATTTATATTTATCGAAGTAACTAATATTAAAATACTATTTCTAATTCAACTCCGATAACTAATTTTATAATGTAACGGAAACAACTAAACTTTTATATTTAATTACTGCAATTAAAAATTTCAAAAGAGTTCGCGCAAAATAGATTGCTAAAATTGATCTTGCAACCTATTGTGATTAAACAATCGATCGCGTGGGGTCATTGTTTATCAGCGAGGCAATTATTTTCTTAAAAAAACAAAAGCTATCACAATGTTTTGTTCTGTGTAACTACTCATCGAGTTTCGCGTTCCGCGGTAGATTACATTCAGACTGTACTGTACCAGTCTTGTTCTTTTAGCTTTGTCCATAATTTCAAGCAATAGATCACAGGTCTAATCCGTTCGTAAATCAGTAATCCAGCATCAGTGCTAAGCTTTCAAAGTTGTTCTTCCCTACTAATTACTTTGCATTCATTCTCAATAGCCCTGACATTCTTTTCTCTTTTTCTAGTTTTCACATTAGATATTTGCTTTTTCCCTAAATTGAAAGTGAATTCTTATATGACTTCCATTTTCCCCAAGTTTTTTCTAATTTCTTCAACATTCTGAATTTTGTTGTCATTTAAAGACTACTATACCAGTGCACGTGCCCAGAATGACGGTTTTAAATAAATCGACTAGGTAGAGGCAACAGTTATATCATAAATGCTTGTGTTTCGCAGTTGCCACACATGTGGTTGGGTTTGAGAATGAAGTGTCAAATTAAAAAATTCTTGTGGCAAACTTATAGATGCTGCCCCTTAAAAACTCCTAAAGGCAATCAAACAAAACAAAAGATTGGACTGGCAATCTTATGACAGACCAGCAGGGCTTGAAATCCGACCCTGTTTTGGGCGAGTCTTTTTAGACTCGCGTCAGTTATGCTGCGCAAGTCCGCCGAGTCTAAAAAAACTCGTGTAAAAATAAGTTACGCGAGTTTAATTTTATATCCCTGTGGTGTAAGAGCTAGACCGTTACATCAGGGAAATTCCATGAGACGAGTGCGATCACACACGTACTCGCCCACGGAAGCAACTGCTAACAAGGCGTGTGATACATCGCACACGCTAAAATGTGCTTAAATAGCCGAAAATTTAACGAATAAATTTTAAAAAGTTCATTATCTAGAGCGTAGTTGTAAGTTGCCATCTACGGCAATGCAAGAAGCATTTAACTATTAAAAGCTCTATTTGAAAAATCAATCGTCGAATAACTTCAGCTTCAACTGTATCATTAAATACAGTTTATAACCACTTGTGTACAATAGAATATCCTTGAAAAATCTAAATATTTAAGCTCAATTTTCTAAACTTTTAGCGCCAGTCCAAATGGACTCGCGTAGCCATGACTAACGCGAGTCTCGGCGCGAGTCGGACTCGCGGATTCGCGTCGGATTTCAAGCCCTGGACCAGACTCATCTTTAGACACTTTTCTTAGACAATGAAGGAGGTCACTTTCTATGTTAGTCTTAGAAAATACTGAAATTTAGAAAATGGGTAACGAATTCCCAGTCTGATGATGTGAGTAAAACATAAAGGCTGCAAGAGCACTAGAAAGAATGTTGAGGTTGTTTTAGTGGGTTTTAAAATTTGAAAACAATACAGTGTAGTTTTAGTATCCCCCTCCTGTGCAGATCGTGTTTTATTTTAGTGATTTCCCAATCAGGAAATCATTTCCTGTATTTTTCGCCTGTTTAAAAGAATAGTTTCTTTGAAAACTAAGAATATAGCGATATAACACATTAATAAGTACACAATAAAGAAAAAACGTTCAAAGAGAAAGCAAGTTTCCAGTGCATAAAGAACTGGAACTATAACTTATCAAATTAATTTCCTCTTGTTCAGCCCAGTCTTGCCTGAAATATATTATATATAATATATTATATATATATATAAAATATATTCACATACCACTTTTCTGTCAAGAAATTTTATTTCCTGGTTTATACTTAATCAAAAAAAATCTAAGTATTTGCAAAATTATTTCGTATTTTTGCTTGGTTTCCTCAGAAATTTTTTTTCTTAGCTTTGCTTTGTTTTCTTAGAAAATTCCTTTTTAGATTTTGCTCTTTTCCCTGATGTGTACAATTAAACCTTGTATTTCTTACGTTTTCTTGAAAATGGAAATCTAAATAAACATTTCAGAATTTTCCGAAAGCCGCAAATACTTTTTTCCCTTTAAAAAAATCACCCACTCAACCCCCATGTTAGCAAATAGGAGAAAGAAATAATTTGAAAACACTGAACAGGGTAGAAACTAAAATGAATACATCATCAACAATTCCATTTCATATTATTAATAATATGAAGAAAAATGTGAAAGCAATCAACTAACAAACACCTAATAAAACCCCTTGTTCACAAGGAAAAATATAAAAAGTTAAAGCTTACCTCCTGCGTAAGACCAGTTAATTTTATACGAAGGACAGGTGTTTATAAATTTGTATAATTTTTTGAGAAATCTTTGCTAGTTCTGTACAGTTGTACCAAGGCATATAGGGTTAAAAATGTTTTATGGCCATTCAGTTTGGTGCTTTGTACATTTGACATAAATTTTGATGTTTAGTTATTATATAATTATATAATAGTTATAATTATGCTCAATAACAGCAATTCCCTAAAAACGTTACAATTTGTGGGTTTTTTATTTCATTACATTACATGTGAGGTAAAAATAAATTTGTAGTTTATATTTTTAGATTGTATTTATTACATGCTAAAAAAACTAATGGAAACTGTAGCTAAGTATCGCTTTATTGATATTGGTATAAATTTAACAGATCCTGTATTCCAAGGTATTTATCATGGTAAAAAAGCACATGAAAATGACATGGAGAATGTTCTCTCTCGAGCTGAAGCTGTAGGAATCAAAAAGATGATAATAACTGTTGGTCAGCTGGTAGAATTTCAATCAGCACTTGCCATGTGCGAGACTAATCCTATGTTTTACACTACAGTTGGTTGTCACCCAACCCGATGTGGAGAATTTGAGAAAAGTGGAAGTCCTGAGGACTATTACCAGGATTTACTGAAGGTTGCTCTTGAAAACAAAGATAAAGTTGTCGCTATTGGAGAATGTGGTTTGGATTACGACCGTGAACACTTTTGTCCAAGAGAAACTCAAAAGAAATACTTTGAAAAGCAATTTGAGCTAGCAGGAGAAACTAAATTACCCATGTTTTTACACATGAGAAATGCTGGCTCCGATTTTGTTGATATTTTTAAGCAGCACAGGGATAATATTGTTGGTGGTGTGGCGCATTGTTTTACTGGTACTGTAGCTGAAGCTAGAGAATTAATGGACCTTGGCTTGTACATTGGGATTACAGGTTGCTCTTTGAAAACTAGTGAGAATCTGGAAGTGCTGAAAACAATACCCTCTGAATACCTAATGATTGAAACAGATGCTCCCTGGTGTGAAATACGAAATACACACGCCGGCTCTAAATTTGTCAATACGCAATTTCCAACGAAGAAAAAAGATAAATGGGTCTCAAATTGTTGTGTGAAATCTCGAAATGAGCCATGTCATATTATACAAGTCCTAGAAGTTATGGCCGGTGCAAGAGAGGAAGATCCCATAGAGTTAGCAGAAATTATTTATGAAAATACTGAAAAATTGTTTTTTAGGAATAAATAAAATAAATTAGATATAATTTTCTTTTTTTATTTGATTTTAAAAAATCCTCAGTATATATTTTTATGGGTCTTGTTAAAACAAAGGTTGCTCTTACTTTAAAAAAAATAATTTAAAGAAGAAACTTACGCAATTCTAATCCTTTTTTTGAAATACACGTACTTGCCAATAGTTTATAGGATTAATTACGCAGATAAACTTTCCTGTGATGTATTTACCTCTTTGATTCAATCGCAAAATATATTTTTTTGCAGACTTATTTTGCAAATCAAGCCATTTTTGCAACTTTTTTTTTTAATTTGCGCCTTATAAGAGAAACCTTATTAAAAAATTAAAAAATAAAATTTTTGTTCTTATATTTTGCAGGATTTATTTTTGCGAAAATGCTCCAAATTTACAAAAATTAGCCACTAAAACTCTGTAAATCATTTCAGGTTTACCAACTTGTAACATCCATTTTTTGGAGAATAGAAAGTAAAAGCTTTTTTTTAGGAACATCAAAATTCTAACCAAGCTGGTAACTATTCTTACTTCTCTATTGTTAAAAAATAGAGCTAATGTTTTTTAGTCTGAAATCTCAGCCTGACATTCTTATAGAGCATTTTCTTGTAAAAAAAAGCTTGTATTTGAAACTAATATGTCGTTTACGCACGCCACAGGAGCATATGTCTAAGTGCTTGTGATTTTAAGGACTGACGATACCTGAATATTATTACACTTTTTGATTTTAACTTTTAAAGCATGGAATGAAGAAAGGTTGCAGTTATAGTGTATTTCTATTTGCGATTCACCGCCTAACTATAGATGTTTTTTCAGCATAAGTTTGGTGTGTCCTTGCAATTAACACTACGGTACATAAAAATTAATGGGAAACTGTTGGTCGAAGATTTAGTTTAAATAGGTAAATTCCACCCCATTAGAATGTTGCCAACTTTTTTTACATGATTTTGTTCGAATTGTTTTTAATTTTTCCCATTAGGTTTACTTTCACGTAACTGAAGTGTGATACGGAATTATCGGATTTGGGTTAACTTGCTTGGCATTTTCTGATCATTTTCAACAAGAAATAATGGTCAACATATTTGAATTTAGCACCAAAATCTATGGAAACATTTTCAAGTTTAAACACTAAATACAACTGCCTCTATTAGTAGCCAAACTTTTGATGCTTTGAGGAAATGACCACGCAGTTAAAATGTTTCACTGCAGTTAAATATTACGGTCAAACTCTTATAAAATTTGAAAACTTTAAATTACAATAAATCCTGTTCTAATAATCTTATGGTATTCCAAATTTTTGCTCATAAATCCAAATATAAATCCTGTTCTAATAATCTTTTGGTAATTCCAAATTTTTGCTCATAAATCCAAATATAAATCCTGTTCTAATAATCTTTTGGTAATTCCAAATTTTTGCTCATAAATCCAAATATAAATCCTGTTCTAATAATCTTTTGGTAATTCCAAATTTTTGCTCATAAATCCAAATATGCCACTCATTTTTCTCAAAAGTTGTTTTCTTTTTGTTTTCTCTTTGTTTTCAGAATTTGATAATGTTAACCCGGATGCGAGAATATTTTCCTACATTACAGTTTCATGTACAAGAAACTAGTTATTGTAGTTTCAGTATTTTGATGACTGTTTTGAGAACTGAGAACTGGTATATAATGCCACAAATTATATTTTAGTTTATAATGAACGTTACAGATGACGTGGAAATTGATCTCTTCGACATTGACAACGATGGGCCGGATTTAGTTGAAGAAGAATGGGGCCAAAGTTGGGAT
Organism: Hydractinia echinata; assembly: GCA_030067915.1. Classification (NCBI taxonomy): domain Eukaryota; kingdom Metazoa; phylum Cnidaria; class Hydrozoa; order Anthoathecata; family Hydractiniidae; genus Hydractinia; species Hydractinia echinata. Next base: position 197,137 of record JASGCC010000104.1, on the reverse strand, counting down.
GTAAATGACGTTACTAACATTGGTGTGATAGAAAATGCAGACGGTGATAGAATCACTCGATGTGATGCGGAACTCAAACTAGGTGAGGAGGTTCATTCTTCATGTAGTAGTACGCCAGTGGAGAGAATGGCTTTAAATGATCACAAGGCAGGCATGACCGGCTTAGATAAGGATAAAATAAATAAAATCATTCACGAAGCAAGTAAGGGATCGAAGTATTATGAGAACGAAAAGAGAAAAGAAGAAAATGCCCGGCAGAGGATTCGAGCCATGCTAGCCGAGCTGGAAAAATACAATGAAAGCGATAAACGCAATGCGTTGCTTGAGAGCGATAAGATGGTGCGCGAGTTGCGAAAGGGTATTGATTTAACAAGAACGATAGTTCATATTGATATGGATGCGTTTTATGCCGCTGTTGAAATTCGAGATAATCCTTCATTGAAAGATGTGCCGATGGCTGTTGGTGGAAACTCTATGCTATCCACCTCGAATTATGCGGCAAGAAAATTCGGTGTCCGGGCCGCAATGCCGGGGTACATTGCGAAGAAGCTGTGTCCACAGTTAGTAATAGTTCCTTGCCATTTTGAAAAATATAGATCTGTAAGCTCTGATATCAGGGAAATATTTGCAGAGTACGATGCTAACTATGCGCCGATGAGTCTCGATGAGGCTTATTTGGATTTGACTGAATATATAGAAGTTAATGTTCATAAGTATGATACAACTGACATGGCTGGCAAAGACGTTGTTGAAGTTATTGTTGAAGAAATTCGTGAAAGAATATTTAAAAAAACGAAGCTGACGGCGAGTGCAGGAATAGCGCCCAATATGATGCTTTCGAAAATTTGCTCAGATATGAACAAACCGAACGGACAATACTACTTAAAGCCTGACCTTATCGCGGTGAAAGAATTTGTGAGAAAGTTGCCAATAAGGAAAGTGTTTGGAATTGGAAAGGTTAGCGAACAAATGTTAAAATCCCTTGGAATTATGACTTGCGATGATTTGTACGAAAAAAGAAGTACCTTGTTTTTGTTGTTTTCGGAAACATCTTTCCAACATTTCATGAAGGTGTCCCAGGGGATATCTTCAAATCGAATTGAACATGGCAAGCGCAAAAGCATGAGTGTCGAAAGAACATTCAGTAACGTTGCCGATAAAGAGGAACTTTTGAAAATCTGCCGCAACATTTGCGAGCAGTTAGCTGAAGATTTGGCTAAGGAAAACCTACAGGGTTGTAACGTCACATTGAAATACAAACTCTCCTCCTTTGTTCAGAAAACCCGGTCGAAGACGTTAGCTTATCCTATTGCTAGAGGTCATGAACTCTATAGTTTTTCTAAAGAGCTTTTAATAAACGAAATTAAAGCGTACGAGCCTGAACCATTTGAGCTGCGTTTGATGGGTGTGAGAGTGTGCCATTTCGTGGAGAAAGAGAGTAAAACGCAGAACAGGGTGGAGCATTTTTTTAGGGCGCAACCTGGCCCTTCATCTGGAGGTGCAATTACCGGAGAAAATGAAAAAACAATTTCTAAAGAAACTTGTAGTGATTCAGAAACGGGAAAAGAATCGGCGACTGATCAAAAAGTGTTGTGCCCAGTATGTGGTTTGGAACAAAATAATGATATTGTGGATTTAAATGCTCATATTGATAAATGTTTGACTAAACAAACCATTAAGGAAATAGTTAAAGAACAAGAGTTGACTGTTAAGCAAGAACGGTCTTCGCCAAATAAAACGAATAAAACATCTAACAAACGGAAATCGCAAGAGCATTTAGGAAATGCTGATAAAAAATGTACTTTGTATTCATTTTGGAGAAAGTAATGAAAATATACAAATTGTGTGAACATTTAAATTTTAGCATTTTTTCATTTCACTGCTTCTCTAAACCTTAGAGAAGATTTTCGCTAGAATTGTATTCTTTTTATCAAATTCGCTAAATGCCTAAATTTTGTTAAGCAATTTTACTCAAATTCGGTATGATAATATTTTTCACTTTTTTCTAATTGTTTGCAAAGTACAGTTTTCAAGGAATTTCTTCAGTTTCTCAATCTTGAAATTTAATTCTCGCGAAATATAAAAACAAGCTTATTTTCGCTTATTTCTGCAAGAAATTCTCTATTTTTTCATTATTCTCACAAACAGTAATTCTTGCGAAAACTTATTCCTTTGAGATACATATTTATTACCTTAATAAAATATATTCTCGCGAGAACTTAATTTCGCCAATCGAAATTCTCATTTTTTTTTAAATTTCGCGAGAATTTAATTTCGGGGATGGCCAATTACTATTACATAATTTGTATGATGATTTGACAATATTTTATTTTTTATTTTCCACATTTTTTTTTATAAGAATTTTATAAGAATACCGAATTCCAACCAAGTTGGCCATTATTCCAGACATATTGTTTTAAACCTGAAGTCCCAGTCTGATATTCTTATGAAGCACAAGTTTATACGACTATTCATCGAATAGTTGAAGACATTTCATCCTTCATTAAAGTCTATGCACCAATCAGGTTCATCGGATTGTCATACATTAAGAACGAAAATTTTCGGACGGAAAAACTTTCGGATTTTTTGTTGTCCGAAAATTTTTCTGTACGGAATTTCTGTCTGCCGAAAGTTATTCCGTCCGAAATTTTTGGTTTTTAATTTTTTAAAAATAGGACCAGTGCATAGAAATTATATATAGGTAATCAGAAAATCAATAAAAACTGCAGTTTTTGAACTTTTTATTTTTGTTATTTTCACATTTGGCTGGGGCTCTATCCATACAGTTGGATCCTGAAGACCCTTTCTTAGATCTTCATTGAATATATGTACACTATAAATGCTTCTAGTCTTCTTTTTGTGTCATTTTCCGCCGAAAATTTTTGTTCTTAATGTATGTCACTGACGTCGTAAGTAGTCACCGATTAATGACTCTTCACACTTCTACAGCTGGCGCGATGCCAGCGAAAGAAAATATTATTTCTGCTATTTATTAAAGAAGAGGCAAACAAAAAACGTTTTTGTGGCAGCCACGAAATAATTTTTTAAGGGAAGAAAAATTAAGGAACTTCTAAATCCCCAAATCTACTGAAATAACTACAGTTGCGTTTGGTTAACCTAGTAAATAATTCCGCACACAGAATATGCAAAAATCTCACGTTTTTTTTCAAATATTGTGTTTCTAATTTTAAACGTATTCAAGTGATATTCTTTTATATTGGTCGAGTTTGGAGTAATTTTTTTAACGAATTAACGAGTACGTACTTTATAAATTTTCAAAAATATATTGATTGTTAATTAATAAAAAGTCGTCTTGAAGGAAGGCTAGACTTCAGACATAACAATTTTTTTCCACACGGTTGAATTTAACGAGCGGTATAAACCAATCAACTGTAATTATTAATCATGAATTTGTATTATGTGTGGTTTCGTTTCCAGAAGATCTTTAACAGATTTTATCACATTGCCAACTTTGCGACATCTCGCTGGGTACTTTTTGTACATTTACAGATGTATTTTGGAATTCTGACAGACACTCGTTAAACAACTTGTCTGTCAATGTGGAAATAACTTGCCAACATCATTCCCAGACTCTCTTGTTTCGCGCCATTAGTATCGGCTGTCACATTTCGTCCCTGGGAAAAACATCGATATTTTTTTATGGTGTGGCTGATATAAAAAAATCAACCTCGAACACAGCGACAACATTGGGAAAAAGGATTCCTTAAAAAGGCAACAGAAAGTTATTCTAAACGATTATGAAATTTGTTGAGGATGTGATTAACACTAACAGTTAATTCAATGTACAAGCTCGTAAAATAAAGCGCCCAATATGGACAATTGGGACGAAGTTGTGCAATCTCTTGAATTTACGTAATTTTATTTGACATAATAGATTTTTGCGTGAACGAGGAAATATTTTAATCACCGTTGATAAAGGAATGTGATAAAGGAACCCGGGCACCAATGTAGGAGACCGGCGGGAAAGTTTCTTCAAATGGACTCTGTACTTAATCGGTTGCTGCGCATCCGAAGTGCGTAATATTGACCGTGTTTCAAAATTAATTGAGATATTAAAAAACACGTGGGTTGTTTTAAAATGTCTATTTTGTTTTTCTAGTAGAACAGTTAATAAATTTAAACTCATTTAAAACAAAAGTGCAAAGTTTTACGATCTAGTAATTGTATAAAAGTGATAGTTCACTGAATTTTTTTAAAAGAAGTAAAATCGAAAGTTATATATAGACAGAGTTATTTAGCAATAAATAAATTTATGTATAAAAATATATAAATATTCTTTGTTATATCACAACCTATGTTCACTCGGATCTCAAAAGCCAAGAATATAAAAATGAGCTGTTCCGCAATATCGACCAGTTACGTGAACGCCTTGAAAGCGAAATCGAATTACGCCAAAATGAAATCAACAACTGCATCAAAGAATAAGAAATGGAATGGTACCGCGAAGCAGATCACAACAACGATCGTGAATAATAAACCAACAACCAAGACAAACTCGAAGAGTATAAAAGCTGCTGGAAAATAAGCAGTAAAACGAGCTTCTGTTTTTAATTTACTGCCATTTATGAAAATTAACCCTATAAACATATAAAAACTCCAGAAATGTACGTCTGGTAAATGCACAAAAGTTCGAGTCCATGCTGAAGAGTTTAGAGATACAGTTATCGCGTGTTGGATCATTTAAGCTGAACTTAGTTTTTTTACATATACAGTCGACGCTCATTATCTCGAACCTCCGTTATCTCGAACTTTCTCTATCTCGAACTTTTTCTTCGGTCCCTTGAGTTCGAACTTTTCATGAAATACGCTCGTTATCTCGAACTTTCGCTATCTCGAACTTTTCTTTCGGTCCCTTGGGAGTTCGAGATAACGAGCGTCGACTGTATACAAGAGTAATTTCTCCATGTATTTTTTAAATTTTTAACGAAAATGGCAGATTCATAATATATATTTATACACTTTGTACTAAATCACTGATTTATTCTTGACTTTTACTCGAAGTGGAAGGCACCTGATACGTGATACTCTCTAATAATAGTATATAGTGGTACGCGCAGGCGAGTAAAACACACGTAGGCTAGACACAGGCGAGTAAAACACACAAAGAGGCGAGTTGTTATTCTGTCCTAAAAACGTCCGCTGCGGATATTATTTACATGTGAATATGCACGTTTTCACGTAATTTTCTAAAACATTTAGCATGCCATAGACAGTGCTCTGTTTTCTAACGGAATACAACAATTATTGAAAGTAAAACAGACCGCAAGGGAGGAATGTAAGCAATTCATATCGCCTACGTAGGTGTGATTTTAGCCTCACAGATATGTCCAATATTAATTCAATGTGCGAAAAGAAGGTTTCATTTGGTTTTTCTTTTCTTTTTAGCAGTCTCATTTCTGCCAAAAATATCGTCATACAGATATCTTTGGCGTTTCTAGGAGGCCGTACGAGATATAGTTAATTCCCTCCAGGGTGGGTGGTTGTGTTTATCGATTTTACCCAAATACTGACATAAAGACTGTTTTCTTTTTATTTTGGTTGAAGAAAAGTGATACTGTTGTATGCGCGGTCGTTCGTTCAAGAGGCACAATGTTCACTGGTAACAGAAATACGTGCAAAAACCCAAAATGGTCGAAATCATGAAATTACGTCATTGTACATTCAGCGCTTACAGCGCTGTTGAAAAAGTCAAAATGATTTTGACTTTCAAAACGATCTGCGCGTGCAAAAGCGCTCTTAAAGGAGAGGCGAACATCCAAAACTTACTTATTTTCATCCTGTACAGCCATGAAGACTTTATAAAAATGTTGTTAGGAAGATATACAGATACTTAGTTATGAAATATAGTTTTTATATTTGTTTTTATAGTAGTTATCTTAGTAGATTTTAAAATTTAAAAATCTATAATGTTTTCTCTCTCGCTTAAAATTTATTTTCTGGCTGCCACAAAATAATTTTTTGTTCGACTCTCGTTTAAATAATGCGCAATATTGAACGCTTTAATTCGTGTGCAATATTAAAGAAAAAGATTGGATTTTACCCCTGGATTTCACTTTCGACTTGTTGAGAGCGCAAGGGCCTATAAAAACTACAATTTTCCAAGGTCATATTGTTAATTTGCCATAGTAGTACTCAGTACAAATTTCACACGAAATGGAGCGGTCTTTGTAGCTTTTTAAATACTGGTTCAGTTTTATGGTGTTTTTAGGCAAAAATGCACAACGTCCTATATTCCGCCTTATATGGAAATATGGGGCGGAATGGATATACAAGTTCCGTTCCTATACGTATACAAGTTGATACGCAGTGATTTTTTCAAGATTGTTTCCAATCTTTTTAAATACAGTATACTCTTTCTTAAGTGGGACTTTCAAGGGGAAGGAGGAAAAATGTACTACTTAGCGGGCGTCCTACTTAAGCGAATTTCCTCATACCGATAAGGTAAGTAGGATTTTCATCAAATAGCTCAAATTATCCCAGTTATCGAGAGAAATCTTAGAGGGATTCGTAAATTCATAATCAAAATATGGTGATAAATAATTGTGTTTAATTTCTCAGCTTCCTTTTTTGTCCCAGCTGCGACATGACTGCACTCTCACGAAAAGAACTCGAGAAAAGTTTGTTTTGTTTACAAAATTTTTATTTCGAATCATTGCAATGTCTTCAGTCTCGAAAAAATAAGTCATTCCACTTAAGCAAAGTTTTTGCTCCAAGGGACGAAGAAAAAATGTACTACTAAGCGGGCGTTCTACTTATCCGGGGTCTCACTTAAGCAAATTTTTTTTGCTTGAAAAGGGTAAGAAAGTTCAAGGGACGGAGAAATAGCGTACTATATAGCGGGCGTCCTACTTATCCAGGGTACAACTTAACGAGAGTATACTGTAGTATACACAAAGTCGGAAAAACGGAGACATGGATTTTCAAGGTTAACTGCAAACAGTAGGTTTTCATGCCCCTTTTTACAACGTAAATTATCATTAGTAATCCATCAAATTACATACAACAATCAGGAGTTTCATTTAAAGTGAATAAAAAACTTCCACTTTTGGCAACTTCGTCATGTGTACTACCAGGAATGGGTGTATAGCAAGCATTTAATAAGAGATTTCGTGGTAAACTTTTCCGTAAAGTCTACAACGGAATAAATGTTCGCGAGAATTAAATTTCGCGAATCCTGGACTATTAACGAAATGCTTTCATTACAATATCGCCATTCGCCACAACATGTTAACGCGAATTTTTGTCAATTCCATCATTCGCAAAATTGAATTATAATGAAAATTAACTCTCGCGAAAATCACATGGGACACGACCCCCCTCCCCCAAACAAGCAATGTGGGTCCAGATCTCACAGAGACAGGTGATTTCAACATTGCTTGCTGGGGTAAATGGGTGCAGTTTCACAATTTTTGTGAGGGATTGTAGGTTGATTTACAAAATATAATATTAAATAACCTAACTAACAGTGAGTATTTATATATAAGAAAACATTGCTTTATTAATCGGTTTCCAAGGTAGGTCCACATGAGTTAAAACTATGACATTTTATGTCAGCCTGCTTTACTAAATAAATTAGTAATAGTAGTGGCAGTGAAATTGTTTAAAAGCTATATTTTCAGCCCTTTTTTTTCATTCTGCATTCTTAGTGACTTATTCCTCTATACGTTTGAAAACTCTCTAAAGATCTTTGCAGAAAGACAATTAAGTTCTCAGCAAATGTTTGGACGATTGTTTATAAGTCTTTGTTGCTTGTATTTACATTCTGTTCCACGGTAATGCCATTATTGATTGTAACATATCGTCCTTTTGCTGAGTTTCCTACATTAAGGCTGCCTTTCTAGTCTTTGAGCTTCTTGTGATTGTTGTAGCATATAATTGTTTCGTGAAATATGTTGCATAGACTTTGGTTTAAATTGAACTGAAGCTTGCACTCTAAAAGATTGCAACCTTCAGTACAATTAAAAAACGATGATGGCAGTGGAAAATATATAGCGAACAAGATGATTAAGAAGGTGATTATGCTGTGCTACTTAATTTAGTTTTAACCAAACTTTGTTTTCAGCTTCCGTCGTCTCTTTTTTATATCTCGCCATCCAAATATAACAAAGAGACATCAGGCGCTGAAAATTAGCTGTCCTTGTTTTATTATTTTTTATCCACGAATACGGTTGTCGTTGAGACATAGCATTATCACCCTCGTCCCCAAGGTTTTTTGTCTTTTTGATATGAGAGAAGACCATATCAAAAAGGCAAAAAACCCTGGGGACGAGGGTGGCATGGAATTATCACCGGCCCCCAAAATATGTCTTAAAATTCTATCCAGAATAATAAAAAACACCAAATAGAAGTATACATTAAATTCGCGCGTACTTAAATTCGCGCACCCAAATTAAATATATTCGCACGGACCTAAATTCGCCCACCACAGGAGAGCTAAAGCAACTGATTAAACACAAGCAGGAAAGGATATTGAAAGAGAAAGAATAATTTTGTCACAACGACGATTTCCAATCTTCTCTTTAATAATAGCCGTATTCCGCCTGTCTGTTTGTGCGCGATAAAAAAGTCGTGTTACGGAAACACGAAATGCGATATATAAAGGACGGGCGACACCGTGGATTTTTCCACGGGTTAACCACTAGTCTATATTATAATACCCGTATGCGTCTGTCTGTCACGCAAAATGGTAGTTTAGCTGCGCATCGCTGCTTCCCTCTAACCACGCCTGAACAATGCTGAAATAACCATAGTATTTATTTTTTTCATAACCTTTTCATCCTCCTACCAACTTTTCTATACATCATTTTAAAGTCACGTCCCTTTTTGCCACGATCTTCGCCACTGCAAAAAATCGACATTTTCGACCTAGCCACTCCGACCATTAATCCGGACTATTAAGCCTGTCAACCGGACTTTCATTTCATTAACCAATCAGAAACCTATTGGATTTCGCGGCGGCAGCGGTATTGGATTTCGCGGCGGCAGCAATTCAGTAAATATCGTTATTTACAATGTTATGATACACGTGACTACGCAGGCAGCGTAAAACCCCCCTTTTAGGAGGAAACATTGTCTTCAAACCAAGTGCATTAGCCACTGCCCTCGAAAGTTTAAGGGTGTATAATATGTTACATATATTTACTACAATAAGTATAGATCGTGTCGTGTCTTCTCCACAGTCTCTTTTTTACTTTATTCTTATTGTCTATTGAGTGTTGTTTCGTTTCGTATTTTCCATTTTCCATTGATGTTGACAATATATATAAAAGAGAAAGATAAAATCATATGTTAGGAGTTTTCTTTATTTAACTTAAGTCATAAGTTTACGATCACTGTGTGTTGCTGCATGAACTCCAAGAACTTTACTAACTTCAAACACACGCCTTTTATGCGCATTTCGAATGACAAATGCGCATGCGCTACGACCTCACTTTCAGTGCATGAAAATTTTTGAAAAGTTAGTGCATGAGCAAATGTCTCATTTTATTTCTGAGCACTTCCTAAATGACAGACAGTCCGGTATTTCGAAAACTCTTTTCCACAGAAACTGCAGTAGTCGATGTCTCTGATTTTATTCTTACTGAGCTCGACCAACATAACTTTGTTTGTGCTGTGCTCATTGACCTTAAAAAAGCTTTTGACACTGTTGATCATAAAATTTTGTTAAAAAAAATATGGTGTTTTGGCATCAGAGATGCTGCCTTTGACTGATTCGAGTCCTACTTAACGGGCCGAATGCAGCTGACTCTTGTAAACGACACAAGATCAGATCTGTTCATGAAGATGCTTTTGGGGTGCCGCAGGGATCTGTCAAAAAATATTATATTGTATAATTAGCTGTATGAGCGGCTAATTATACTGTACGCACACATAATTATTCTGCATCGGCTAACCATTCTGTTACTGGCTAATTATCAGTTCTCCTTGAGTGCCTAATAGCCAGATATTTTGTTGAGAAAAATGGACCCTAATTTGCTTGAAAAACTTTCTTGACCTTACCTAAAGTATCGCAATATATTTTTCTAAGATTTCTTAGAAAAGACTTGATTTTAAAAATCTCATGAAAAGACCATCAATTTATTAAATTTGACAAATTTATTAATTGTGCGCTTACCCTTTTTTGTTTCAACTTGTTCAATTCAATTCGAAATTTCAAAAGTTAGATATGTTCAACTTTTTGAATTTGTCAAACAAAACAATGACCAATAAATTTCCTCAAAATCCAAAAAGGATAATAAATGATCAAATTTGTTCAATTCAATAAATCGATTTCGACAAAATAAATCCTGTATTGTCCACAGGTTTGAAAATCATGTATCGCCTGCTTAAAATGTTAAACAATGATATCGAAAGCCAGCTTGACTAAATTTATATACATATATTGATATAATATACCTTGTGCATCACATGGCATTGATTTGTATCTTTTTAATAAATTCTCACTTCAAATCAAAAAGGGAGACAATAATTACAAACCTGGTATTAATTCAGTTCCTGGTAAAATTGTATTCTTGTTTCTTATTTTTAAATGTACTTTCTTTTTCAGATCAACTGTTATCAAACCATGCACCATCAGCATTTTCGAAAAATTTTCAACGAGAGAGTAAATTTTAAAGGATTTTATTGGTAAATTATTGAGTAATAATTCATTGAAATTGAACTTGTTCAGAAGTTGTTATATTCGAATCGTCAAGTTCATACATAACAATCTGTATCCTAGAATTTCAAGAATTTTTCAGATCAGTTATAAAAATATCCAGTTAAAGTTTTTAGAATATATACTATATATATAAAAAAATTATTTCTTAATTTTTATTTATTATTTTGTATTTTAGGTTAGTGACAATAATAATTGAGAATTAGGATACTTATGATTTGTTTACCCATTGTTCTCCGTTTTCAAAGTCTATAACTTTCAGAATCTTCCAGGCTAATGACGGAAATCTTCAAGCCGCAGGGCTTCTTATTTATAATTTTTTCCCTGGGCAATAAGCTCATCCACAAGTCTCTATTCGATTCCGTTCTGCATTTCTGTTATCATACCCGTTATCACGCAGTTACATGAAACATCCACCAATTTCCATTTTAAATTTCGATCCCGTGCTAAATTCGTATTTTTTAAATCGTTATTAGCAATTCGGGGCGCATTAGTGGTAACTATGGCTAGTTATTATTAGTTAGCTACACAGTTTATTACTGTCATGAAAACTAATTTCCACAAAGTAATTTTTTTAGCTGGACAGAGTAACGATGGGCTGTTTCCTGTGTTTTTATTTAAAACGTTGTGATTTATTTTTTAGAAAAATGGTATTACACTCTTGTGTGACAGGGTTACCTGTAATAAACGTTCAACCTGGTGTTAACAATGGGCTGTTTTTGTGTGTTTTTATTTAAATTGAAGTTGTGATAAGTTTTTGTGGGAAAAGGCTATTATGGCAATACGCATGTGTGACACAGTTTACCTGTACTAAGTGCTCAGTCTGGTGTCGTGATTAATTTGTTAACGTTTACTGAAACTTATTCTGCAAAATAAAATAATATTGACTAATTTTTTTTGCTATGACGGGGTAACAACGGGTTGTAAACTGTGCTAAAAGGGTATTAGGCATAAACGCATGTGCAACACAGTTTATCTGTACTACGCGTTCAGTCCAGTGTTAACGACGGGCTGCTTCCTGTGTTTCTGTTTAACCGAAGTTGTGATAAAAATTTTTTTGGAAAAAGATATTGTTGATGAATGTGCGACATTGTTTACCTGTACAAAGCGCGCTGCCCGGAGTAACATTCATTTTTGAACTTTCACCGCGAACATTTTCTAAAAAATATCAAAGCTTGGTCAGCTCTTTTTGCTATAACGGGGTAACAACGCGTTGTATACTAAGCTAAATGTATAGGAAAGTTATTTTTTTATAAAATATATTATATATACTTGAAACACCATAATGCTCTGTGCACTTCACTAGATTTACGACATACTGCATACCTGTACTACAGTGTTCCACCTAAATGTGTGGCACAGTTTACGGTTTTTATTAATTGCTCCACAGGGTTTTCGATGCTGGGTAACACTTTTACTTGTAGTTTACCCCGGTGTGCGACGCCGGGTCCCCCGGCTAGTTATTTTTAAAAGCTTTAGAAAGTTGGTTATCACTTTTTGTGACTTTCGTTTTTCATTTTGACTTTTTCGCGCGGACGAATTTGTCGAATTTTTAACGACAAAAAAGGATTGATTTTAGAAACGGTTTATGCTCCTACACAAAATGCCAATAAGATCTTTGGCTCTGCGATGGAGATGAAAAAGAAGCAATGTTTACAAATCACCCTCCTCCTGAATTACAGTTAGTTGCATTTTCGGTTCTGCTCAATATATGATTAGCGGGTTTCTTCTAGCAAAATTACAAAAACATAAAAAAGACAAATATATATTTTTATCACGAACTCTGTTTCTATTTTACTAAATTGTTTATATTGTTCAAACGTTTTGTATTGTTCAAATCTAAAAAAAAACAAATGAGTGAAAAAACCCCAATACGTATGGGTAAAAATAAGAGCATGTAGAAACCGTCTCCTCGTTAAATACATATTGAGTAAATTCGTTACAACTTCTGTATATTATTGATAAAATTTATTGTGAAGTGAAACTTTAGCATTTTTCCTGTAACTTATGGTTAAATGAAAGAAGAAACTTGCTGAAGACTTGTGTGGATTAACTTTTAGTAAAATCATAATGGAACGCTCGCGATCGCCAGAAGAAATTAGAGCGAGTAAATTCGGCTTGCATCGCGATTTTATTGATGCAGGATTTCACGAGCCATATATTTTAAGCGGTTACAGGAAACCATATATTACAGCACTGGATTGTGTGAAAAGCACTTTTGTTTTTTCATGCAATGAATCATTCAATATCCTTTCACACTTGATTGCATTTTCTTATCTTGCTGCTAAATATGGATATGTATTCACGAGCGAGTTATCATTACGTGAGCCGTTACACTGGCCTTTATTTTCGTTAGCCGTTGGAATGGCTGGGTTTTGCTTGATGAGTGCTCTTGCCCATATGTTTAATGCAATGTCTCCACAGACGAGGAACCGATGTTTTTTCTTAGATTATGCTGCAATAAGCATCTACACAGTTGGGGCTGGACAATCATTTTATTTTTACGTACGGCCATTGAATGCCTCGTCGACTTTATTTGACTCGCCTAACCAGTTTCTTTATATATCCATGGCAACTTCGTTTTTATCAACCACGTTGTGCTGCGCCTCAAGGACGAAATGGCATTCAGTGAAATATATAATTCGTACGCTGGCATATGTTCTACCGTTTTTTGTAAACTCGTTCCCATACTTTTATAGATTATTTACATGCGACAATGAAATTGATTGCGATACAACGTACTGGCCGTTGTACTTAAAACATGGCTTGTACCATCTCTTGTCAGCCATAGCTAACGTGACTAAATTTCCGGAGCGGTTTATTCCTGGTAAATTCGACGCACTGGGTCAAAGCCACCATCTTATGCATATTCTTTTACCAATTGGTTGCGATTTAAAGTTTGAATTCTTGAAACACGAAATGCTGCTACGAAAAGAGCACTTGACTCAGCATAAAATACAACCAGATGCGTACAACACTCTTTTGTTAATGTTGGGTAGCATTGTGGTCAATGTTGGAATTGCTCTGTTTATTAATGCCAACCCTCCCGAAAAGAAATTGAAAAAGAAATAGAGCAAATAAATTGTCGCTCCCAAGCACATACAAAAAAAAACCTCCAAGAAAACTGTGTTAACTATCTGTTCACCAAGTTATAGTGGAAAAAGTTGTAAGAATAAAGTATATCTGTAGATATACCCGGTTGTAGCTAGGTTATGCTTAACGCTAAATCAACTTGTTTTGAAATAAAAGAATTAAAACAAAATATCTGCTGAAAGAATTTCCTGTAAATTATTGTTAAGAGGGACAACCTCGTTTTCAGGCCGCATCTACATCAATGTGATGCATCTAATAGGTGTGATCACTCAGGAGATTTATATAACATAGGGTTAATTTAAGCAGATAGTACGCTTGACGATCATTTTTGTCATATTTAAAAGTTGTTTACCTGTGGCAACATTCATGGTAACTCATCGGTCACTGCGTCGTTTTTTCTATTTTCAGCTGGAAAACTTTAAATTTTCTTAAATAAATCCAAAATTGTGTGAAGGTTAACCCGCGAAATCTACAACCTCGTCAACAGGGCCTTTTGTCTTTTTCACATAGGCAGCAAACCCTGGTAACGAGGATGGCGAAATCTACTCAATATATGGGACAACCTTTCGACTTCCACTTTATTTAAAAAGGGGTAAAGGTTATACAGATACCACGTGGTTACACGAGTGATGATTTAGGACATTCAATCTACATCATATCACGACGCGTTCCAGCTAGGTTGAGCCGGTAACATATTTAATGGGCTTTTTTAAATTAGACACATACCTACCGACGGGATTCGGACTTATGGGAGCCATGGGTTGGATTGAATCAAGCGAAGCCATACCCTTAATCCGTTGACTCGTTAATAGAAGAACGAAAAACTGATACTTATGAAGGTGCGTGAAATTAAAAAGAAAAAGAAATGAAAATCATGCGTTAAATCATAAAGAAAAAGACTATAAGAATGCGTAGATGAAGGTTTATTATGACAAAGCTGTGTGCGCATTTGCTACTGAGGATGATTTACATCGTAACATACTGTTTATCAACCTCGTCCCCAGGGCATCTTGTATCTTTTCTGACCCCGGGACGGCGATAAGTTCGTATCGCCGTCCCGGGGTCAGAAAAGATACAAGATGCCCTGGGGACGAGGTTGACTGTTTATGAAGGCATAGGTAGAGAATGGACACACGAATGTATCATGGTAAACCTTTAACTACATATATCTGCGCGTGCGTTTCTAACATATGGTCGGATGTAGTGCAGTGGGTTCATCTGCCTCTCCCAGGTTTCGGGGCCGCTGGTCGAATCCCGCACATTGCAAGAAAGTATAAGCGAAGCACCGAAGTAGCTTTACTTTAATTTAAAAGAATGAGGAGGATATTTAGGTTAATCAGTCTTTTTTCTCATCTTCCGTATGACATTGTGTATCAACATTGTCATGTGAATTTTAGGTGGGGGAAACGTAATCCTGCACAAATAGATTTGTAGGCGCGCGTAAGATATGAAAAAGACGCAAAAATAAATTGCAAGAAAATTTACGGGATGCAAGAGGGAATTTGTTTAGAGAGAGAACTATTCTCGCGTCAATAAAAACGCGAAATCAATGGAAAAAACTTTCGCGAAAACAATAAGGATAAAAGTGATGTAAAGGATTTTTTTATACCACAAAAGAAATTAGAGGATAAACAAAAATTCTCAAGAATTATCTTTTGCGAATAACCTATATCGACATATCGAATAAACTTTCTCCATTTCTTTTCAAGTCTTTTTATATATTTTCGTAGGACCTAACTTTCGCGATTCGGGCTAAAAATCGCAAAATCGCCAAAGTTTCTTTCTTTGAAGTAAGGTAACAGCGCAAAAATTAACTACGGCTGGAGGCACTTAGTATATTCACCTTTAAAGATCAGTTGTCGTTACGTAGTAGGACACACAAGGAAGTCAACAAAAAAAAGAAGCACTACTTAGCAAGAAAATAAAACAGTTTTAAAGTCAATAGTTAAATTTCTTCTTCTTCACCACTCGAAGCCATACTTCATTATGTCGCCCATGTACTGTCCACGGAGCATCATAACCGGCGAACCAAAAAAAATCTTGTGGGTAGGCAAGCCCAGCTTTATCCAGGTCACTCTTGAGTATATCTACCTGTTTTTTCAATTCGTCGTCATAGCTATGTATATGGCCACCGAAGGAACGCACATATACGCAGTAATTGTGCTGGTGAACAAAATGAAGCTTCGGATTTAATGGTTTGGATAAGAAGGGAAATACGTGAGGTGGGATCCACATGTGAGAATGTAAATTGACAAGATTTTTCTGAAAACCAACGCGAAGGAGAACAGGTACTGTTAAATTATATTTCATTTTCTTGACGTTATATCCATCGATGTACTGTCGAATCACTTTGTATAATGGGGTGAAATCTAAAAAGAGAAAACAATATGTCAACGTTTTATGTTGCTATTAAAATAAGTAATCTAAATTGCACGTTTCCTTTGCCACCAAAGATGACTTCAGTTTTTATTAAAGTTTTTATCAACAAGAATCCTGCAAAAGGGACTCCAGGTAAACTTCCTATCTGATCTGCAGAAGCTGCGCTAGCACCAAGGAGGCACATACGGCAACGTATCATACTGCTTGTGCTGATTGCTAAACCAGGACTAAACGAAAAGTATCGGTTTAAGTTTTTATAACGTTTATTATTATTGCTTTTTCTGGGTTTAAATTCATCATCTTTCATAGTGGGAACGAACACAACGGCCAGCAAGTCACTGGTATAGAAATAATATGATATAGGGATAAATTTATCAACTATCCTAAGAGAACAAATCTTCGTGGGTACAAAATTTTACTGAGTTCGCAGTTTTGTCTTATACTCGCGAAATCGAATTCCTGTAAAATATTTGGAAATCAATGATTTCAAAAAGGTGCATCCTCGTCCCCAGGGTTTCTTGCCTGCTGTCAAAGATGGTAGCGCTTACTACTCGATGTCAAAAAGGAAAGAACCCGTGTGAACGAGGTTGAAAAAGGTGTGCGGATAAATAAAAAAACGAAGATGGACTAGAAGAGGAAGAATGAAGATTATAAAAGTGGGAACTTAAAGATGAATTTAGGAGATATATTTTTGACTTTTTAGTTTTACTTTGAAGTTTTACTGATTTTCTTCCTAAAAACTACAAAAACATGGGAAATATAAGGCACATATTTTTGAAGAATCAGTTGTTACGATTTAGCGAAACTTGTACTTGGTCACAGACCACTGTAATGTAATGTAAAGTAAATAAATGAATGCTGGAAGAACAAGATATGAACAATTTCAGGTTTGGCTAATAATATAGATGATAGCGTGGATCCGTTGGACGTTCCAGAAAAGAAGCGGTGCTTGAAAGACGTAGAAATTCTTTTACTAGATCTAGGAGCTCCTAGGTTAGATGAAGATGATGATGAAACAGATAAAGTTAATATTATGTATTGATTTGAAAAATAGATATTGCGTTTGAAATTCTTAATTTAGCCTCTTCCCCACCCCCTTTTATTAAGCTCCCTGTCTAAAACTACTAGAATTTAATAAACCCCCGGGGCTAAAAAGAGGAATTACAGTATGTGTAAGACCAGCTCAGGCTGAAGTCAATTTTTCTGGTTCATCATTAGAACTTTTTTTGGTATCTGTTTATCTTATAACCTTTTCGAAAAAGAATCTCGGATAAATATACAACCTGTCAAAGATCTAGGCTTAAATTTCAATGACGAATGTTTTGTAGTATACAATAAGACTTTTTGTGACAGTCAAAACTTTCCAAAAATAAATGTAAACTTGATAAACTATAACCATTCATAGTCATATCCGACTGGTAGCCTTGTTGTAGAGCGTTCGCCTCCAGTGCGAGAGGTCTTGGGTTCAAACCCCTGGCGAGTCATACCAGAGACGGTGAAAGTGTGAATCTATCCTTTCGGCTTAGCGCTCAGAAGCACAGTTTTCTAGTTGAGCGGTCGCTGTGCTTGCACGACTTTCGTAGCTCAAATGGGAGGTTTAAATGCACTAGAACCCTTTCGCAGGACCCTCGTTGAGAGCAGTACCAATGGAAACTGAAGAGGCTATCCTGGGCAAATAATTTCAATAATTTCAATAATTCATCGAGATTGAACACAATAAGTCGAATTTCCAAAATTGTGTTTTGCATTCTCTTGTATAGTGATAAAGTTCAAGAAAGTTTACCCTTCCGCCACTGAGGTAAATTTGTACAATAATGTCATACTAACCTCAGACGTTTTTTTACCATATTAGCTGTCCAAGTGTCCATGTTGTCTTTTTTCCAGCATTTTTATAGCAGATATACCAAAAATGTTCTATCAACTACACCCCTTCTTTCTTAGATTTATTATTTAACCTGATAACTCGAACATTCACTAACTGATTTATTTATTTAAAGTCATTATACAGGATACAGTGTTATCAATGCAAGTCCTGTAACTTTAAACTATTTCGAAAGTCCCCGTGGAAGTTCGAATTATAAACACCCTGTATGTAATTCTTAAAAGTTGAAGACATTTAAATTACCTACCACATGGCACGGTAAGTTTGTGGTCTTTTGCCATCCACCACTCCGATTGGGAATAACACCTGGTTTCGTATTTCTCCGTTTTATTTACAATAACATAGGGTCGACATTCCTGCTGGTGGCAAAACCATGGCTTCTTCCATTCGCTGTATTCCACTAGATTTGAGAGGCCTTTCACAATTGAGAAAATAAAACACAAAAATAACAATCTGAACATCATAATGGCGACTTAAAGCTTTGACAGACTGACTATTTTCTCGATTCCTTTTGTAGGTCTTCCTGTGTTATTTATTAAAATATCACTTGAGAAATGTAAACAACGTTGTTTTTAAAAGCAAAGTTTGAAAACCAGTATACACCCTCTGTTAATACTTTTCTAAGCCTCACCGCACATGTCGTATTAATTTTCGCACTTTTCGCGGGTTTTGGCCAAATTCACTCGAGAAATGTTCTTCAATAATAATACAACTTGTGTAAATGTTTTGTTCAGAAATATATAGCTAATATTTGTTACGTCATTTTTACGTAATTTGCGAAAATTTATAGCCGCAAATCTATTACGCGCTAATTCTCGTTAATAACTCAAAATGCACGACCTTTAATGTTTAGAAATCAAATTCGAATTCCATTTTTTTTTGTCAAATAGGTAAATTGTAGGACATTTGTTAACCATCGTTGAAAAAGTCATTTTGATGCGCACCTCTGGTCACGACAATGTGATCCTCTTACGTGAGAACACGACAGAGGACTCTGTTTTCTAGCCTCAATAAGAGAATTTTATCTAAGTAAGCACGCGCCAACAAAAATAAAAATCGTGAGCTTTTTGTGCCAATAGCAGAAAATGACGTGAAATGGAAACGAGCTTTAAAATTATAATTTTTCCTTAGGTACGACAAAGACGCATTCGCGAAAATAATTTCTCGCAAAATATTTCAACTTGATTGATTCCGCAGAAAAAAAATTCTCGAGAAATCTATTAAATTTCGCGAGTGGTGCGATCCGCAAAAACTTCTAAAGTAAATTTATGTTTCAATGTCAATTCTTCTCAAATATACAAAATGGTAAAGCTTAGAATAAAAACTTCGAAAACAGACGAAGAAAATCAGACATATCCAGGTATTGCTTTCATCAGTGCAGTAAAATAAAAAAATAAATTTATACACGATAGATAACATGAAAATAATGAGTTATTTATGAACAATTATACTAAGTTCATATGGCTTCTCTTCTGATGTTTCACTCTTAACCACACTTCATTATGTCGGCCATGTACTTTCCATGGCGCATCATATCCAGCAAACCACACAAACCTATGTTGATAACTGAGCCCAGCTTTATCCAGGTCGCTCTTCAGCACGGCTACTTGTTTCTTCAATTCGTCATTATAGCTATGTACACGGCCACCGAAAGAACGCACAAACACGCAATAATCACGTGTTTCGACAAAATGAAATTTCGGATTTAACGGTTTGGATAACAAGGGGATTACGTGGGGTGGGATCCACATGTGAGAATGTAAATTGATGAATGGTTTCTTGAAGTCAATACGGAGGAGAACAGGTACTGTTAAATTATATTTCACTTTCTTGACGTTATATCCATCAATGTATTGTCGAATCACTTTGTATAATGGGGTGAAATCTAAGTAGAACAACAAAATGCATGAAAATTATTTGAAAAATACCAATATAAGTAATTCTACTTTTCATTTGAGCATAAGTTGCTCGGGATAGGATTTTTATTTCATTCTAAATGTTGTCAAGGTGATATTTAAATGTACCAGATTTCAGCTTTACACTTATTATTTTGAAATTTATAGCTTTCAGCTTGGGTAAAAAATGCAACCTTTGCACAAGTCTCTCCCCCATATTAACCAAGATTGACAATTTTTTTTATTTTGTTTCATGACTACCCTGGCCAGCCTTACTCACTTTAAACACTTTGTCTCTTTTCATTACTATAAACACAAGTAAACATTTTATATAAGACCTGCAGGTAAAAACGAGGGTTGAATGTAGGTAGAGAGGATTACTATTCTTTTTAACCCTAAGACTTTAACTTAAGCCAATTGGCAAGGCTGAAATATAGACATGCCATCTGTTAGCTATAAGTCATGATCACTGAACTTTAAAATATTAAAATATGAAAGAGAATTAAATTTTCTTATCAAGCGATGCCCAAATACACCAACATTGAGGCAGAAAGTGGTTAGAAAATGGGTTCAAAGACCACATATTGTCGGCGAAAAACCATTCGAATTTTTGCAAAAAAAATTCTAAAAAGTATTCGGCTTAAGCAACAAATCTGAAACAATTCCAAGCCCATTTCCGCCAACCCTTGGGACGCACAATCTGCCTGAACTCTACCTCAAGTGTTTCTGAAGTCCTAATATTTTTCACACGACTGCTATTAATAACAGACACAGCGCAAATTTTTAAAAAACCCGTTGCTTGGTAACACTGCCTAAAAACTATTCGGAAGACTTCACTCACCTTTAGGCTCACCAGCAGGTATTTTTCTTTTAAATGTCATCCACCATAGAGCTCCAGGATAACATCTTGTTTCGTATCGATCTGTCTTGTTGACAACGACATATGGTCGACAGTCAGAATTATGACAAAACCAAGGTTTCTTCCATTCTTTAGATTTAGAAGAGGAGTCCACCTCATTCGAGATTTCTTTTGCAGTCGTTAGGGCCAAGCAAACGAGTAGGAAGATGTAAATCATAATGGTAGCTATAAAAGATAAACAAATGGACTAAACATTTGCGAAACTTTACAAAATTGAACGCCTGATAATTTTTTTTTGCGAAAATTATAAAATGATAATTAAAAACAAAAAACAACAATTACGTACCTTACTACTAAAAAGATACTAAAAAAAAACTTATTTCAATATTTTCTTTACAGAAGATCTTTCATTTTTTTTTAAATACATCAAGTATCTTTGTGAGTTTGTTTTTTAAATCAACATTCACCCTTTGCAAAATTTTAACAAAGAGTCTTTTTGTCATATTTCATCTTATTATTCATATCTTAGTCAGACTTTAAGAGAAAATCTTTTGGGAAAGACAACCTTGTACCCAGAGCCTGTGGTGTTTTTTGATAAGGATAAAACCACGTTTCATCTTTAAATCAAAAAACGTTACAGGCCTCTCGAAGTTGGGAAAAACTAAAATCTGCCAAATTGGAATTCCCAGCAAAGTAAAGCTTTAGAAGATACCTGGAGCAAGTATAGTTACGGAAAACATTGCTGACTTTACGTCATTGGTTGACCCATTATACATTCTTTCTTCATTCAGCTCCTAATTTTAGTTCTGATGTGTGAAAAAGAAACAAGAAAAAAGGAAAAGATGTTTTGGGATTATGTAGTGTTGTGAGAGGATTACGTTTGAGAACAATCAAAACGACTGTTGTGGGGAGTTTGTTTTTAATTAATTCCACAAAAATAAAACATTTAACGACTACTGTCGTTAAACAATGTTGCTTTGGTTATAGCGCCGCCGAATATCATCAGCGGCTTTGACATCAGGTAACAAACAGTGGGGATGAGAATATCACGCAACAAAAAAGGTTTGATAATTTAGTGTCAAAGGCGCGTCTGGAAGGGACAACATTAATGATAACAACACCAGTCTGGCTTGGTATGCAGACTTACTAGCAATGTCAGTGGAAGATCCAATTTTCCTACCGTCCATATGTGTCATAGACTATGCCTTTTTCGTCTTCTAAGTAAAATTCAAAAATGGCCATAGTACTCAGGACATTTCACCGCCTATTTACACCATGTGCTATAAGTTGGACTCTTTTTGTATTCTTCTATTTCAGACGTTTTACAACTTTTCATTTACATTATCAATTACTTTTCTTTTTATATTTTTCTTTGTTTGTTTTTTTTGTTAACAATTATATAACTGAAGAATCAAAAAATATTTGTAAATTTTTCAGTCTGTTTTTTTGTTATGAAGTTCTATCCCCGCCTGTTAAAGTCGTAAACCTTTAATAACCGTTTCCGGTCGAAATCCTGGCTTAAACTATATTTTTGATAAAATCGCTACGAAGCGGGCAATTTATTTTGAACCGATGGTAACCGCTTTCAAAGATTACATTGTATACGCAGAGAAGCTTAGTACAAATTATCCGAATTATTTTATTTCAATCAAGAAAAGTTAAACTGAATTTTAAGGCATTCGGATTCTTATTACACCACAAAATAGAAAAGCAAAAAAAAAAAACCTAGCCGACAAAAAATAAGTCGTTAAAAATGGGTTGTGGGTAAAAAGTTTGGGTCGCTACAAAAATAAATACCAAAATTACCTTGTCTTAAATATAACTGGCAATAGCAATACACGTTTTAACGTACACGTGTGCTTTCTGATAAATACAAAGTTATTGGTCGTAGCTAAATAGATTAGTGGCAGTCTCATCATTTTGTTTTTGCATAGGGTGTGGTGAATAAGTTTATAGGGATGGTTGGCAATTCAGATAGATCGCCGAGACAGCCAGAAATACTTTTGTCATTTCTGAATAAGATAATATTGCGTTCATCTTTTCTCGATTATCTATTAATTCGCTTTGCTCAACCAAACTCCGTGCGGGACAATAACAACACTGTATTAAGTAGTGTAGTCGTCTTAGTTATGAAGAATTTCTTTACTTCCAAATTTGAGCAATAAAAACGAAAGTATACAAAAGACAAAAGAGATCTGGTAAACAAGCTTAAAAAAGAACCTTCAACGCGTTTCAAACACAAGAGCACTGCTGGTTAATCGACTTGTGAGAAGGGTGGGAGTTGTTGCACGTGTTATAAATGTTAAGACTCAACCTCGTCCCCAAGGCTCTTTTTCTCTTTCTGACAATCTCTCGCCGTTCGAGATTGTCAGAAAGAGAAAAGAACCCTGGGGACGGGTTGCGTTAAGACTGGAACTAGTTTGCTGTGTAACGGCACACGAATATTACGTAACAAAAATAAATACGATTACTGTTCTTCCCATATTCTCGTTTATTGTATCTTTTATCAATTTCTTCAATATTTCTTATTTATTTACGGTATATTATTTGTTTGTCTTCCGTGAGAACTGAAACTTGACAGCTTTTGCCTAACACATCTGTTCGATTTCTAAAAGTGGATATTTATAGTGTCGCGAACACCAACAACGATGGAGAGTGTATATAGAAAGTGATGTTGTTACGTTGAGAAGGGATATAAAAATATATGGCTAGCAAATTCTTATATAAATTAGTGAAGTTAAAAATACTGAATATCGTTGGTTCCATTTTTTGTACTTCGTGATGGAGATACAATACCGTGTAAACATCACGTACCTTAATCGTAATCAGGAGGTATGCTTGTACAGAAACACAGGAAGGCGTTACATCACGTGATGGTGGCTAATCGCCTCCCACACAACCCTCCCGCCACTTACACCATATCGTGCATGTATTTTAGAGTGATTATATTTATCATCTACAATCCGGACATAATATTCTTGCAAGACTGTTTTTGGTTATTTCTCTAATAGCCAAACGCCATCACTCGGCCATCAATCGGCCAGTGCTCTGCAGCAGTGCAAGTACTTTGGCAGGCGCGTAAGTCGAGTGACTGACGTCGAAAATGCCCTAGAAGCAGTTTCGACAAGTCGGCGTCAGGGAACAATCTAAGACAATTTAAGACTTTGGATCTAACCAAACAAAGGGAAGTTTTATAAGTTCGGAATGCGTGCTACTTATATACAAACGGATTTCTCGGTTGTGGTCACAAGCTGTGAAAATTCGCCCTCCTTTGCAATAATTTATGTATGGGATCGTAGGTAAATAATTAGAATACATCCAAATTTATAAACAATAAATTTTCACATTTCCATACACACGCAATTTTTGAAATTGATACATTTTTGTAAACATAAATGTTTCGGCGTGACGTGATTTTTTGATTTTGCGTTGAAAACAAGGATAGGCGCGTGCATGTATATAGGGCCAGAAAACATTAAAACACACACGACGCGAGAACATCCCCTCAAGAAGGTATATTGTTTTCAGTATGCAATATTATGACGCAGGAACAGATTTTTATATAAATATTATATATTAACATCAATATTCCATGTAAATTTGACATCAGTCTAACATGCTGTCAAGCCAGTCGTCCAGTTCTTCAGGAGTTTCCTAACAAAAAAAACACAATGACACTATAGCTTCCTTAGGTTGGAAAAGGTTGATACAAAAAGTCCGGTCATTGCTGTTATCCTACACACTACGGACGGACTCATCCCTTATTAAACCATGTATGTCTACAAAATTAGAGGTACTGACTAATTAGAATAAGGCTGGAAACAATATTGAGCGGTCGTGATTAATTCTTTTCCCAGAATCACATTACCGTCTTATAAACAGATTTGTTAAAGAAAAAACGTTACCGTCTTCAGCGTTTTTATTTCAGTTAAAGCAGACACTAAAATTAAAAAAGAAAGAAGATATAATATGGATACCAATTTACTGATGTTAAAAATCCTGCGTTTTTCGTGCCCTGGAAAAAACAATTTATTTTGCAAACTTTACACATGTTTAACGGGATCCATCAAATCATAAAAAAATTCTTGTCACGCAAAGTTTTTCGCATTAAAGCGACATTCCTGAACTATTTACATAAGATGTACACCGGACTGAAAAATAATGGCGGCTCTTTTTACGGGCCACTGCAAAAATTATATGGGCCGCTACAAAAATTACAGCTATTAGGAGTTGACGTAAAAAAACATGGTAAAAAAATATTGAGAAAATATTTTTTACATTCGCAAAACAAAGGAACACCCGTTGTGTGCATGTTCTGAGAAGCGAAAGACTCTGCAAGGTTGAACTAATTAGATGACGGTGCTCTTTAAAGAAAAAAAAAGTTTTGTGTACCTGGGTCAGCGGTCTCTAGTAACATGTCCAGATCAAGATCTTCAGGAACGGTATTTTCGCTTGTTTTCTCAACAGGATTCTCATGATTATGTTCTTCACTCGTTTCACTTTCCATAGATATCGATTTTTCAAATGTTATATCAGATGTTTGAGTCGTATCGCTTGGTACGGGAACTGTATTCACTTTCCCACTGTCTACTTTTACTTCAAATTTATTATCGTCACTTTTAGGTTTTAAACTAACATGGCTACATAAAATCCTTTCTTTATTTGATTTCATTCTGTTAAATAAGTCTTTATATTTCTCAACACCTTTGTAAGTCCATGTAAAATTATCATTCGGATTGGAAGGTATACTTCGAGCTTCCGTTGGTTTACTGTCGTGCAATTTCTTCAAATTTTCAACGCAGTATTCGTAATCTTCACCCTAGAAAGAAATTTGGCAAAATGACAGAACACATCCAGAGAAACATTTTGAGTAGATGTTGTGAAGTCGTCATAAAGTTGAATCAATTCAAGCTATGAGTGACAATAATATAACTAAACGCAAACTTTGACGACACAAACAACTTCATCAACGATAAAATGAAACAACGCAAACGAAAACAATAACAAAAACAATAGCAACAATAAAATATAAAGACGACAACAACAAAAACGGCGACAACAACAACAATAACCATAAAAACGGCGACAACAACAACAATAACTATAAAAACAGCGACAACAACAACAACCATAAAAACGGCGACAAAAACAAAATAACCATAAAAACGGCGACAACAACAAAATAACCATAAAAACGGCGACAACAACAAAATAACAATAAAAACGGCGACAACAACAACAATAACCATAAAAACGGCGACAACAATAACAATAGCCATAAAAACGGCGACAACACAATAACCATAAAAACGGCGACAACAACAAAATAACTATAAAAACGGCGACAACAACAAAATGACCATAAAAACGGCGACAACAATAACAATAACCATACAAACGGCGACAACAACAAAATAACCATAAAAACGGCGACAACAACAAATAACAATAAAAACGGCGACAAAACAAAATGACCATAAAAACGGCGACAACAACAACAATAACCATAAAAACGGCGACAACAACAAAATAACTATAAAAACGGCGACAACAACAACAATAACTATAAAAACAGCGACAACAACAAAATAACAATAAAAACGGCGACAACAACAAAATAACAATAAAAACGGCGACAACAACAAAATAACAATAAAAACGGCGACAACAACAAAATAACAATAAAAACGGCGACAACAACAAAATAACAATAAAAACGGCGACAACAACAAAATAACAATAAAAACGGCGACAACAACAAAATAACAATAAAAACGGCGACAACAACAAAATAACAATAAAAACGGCGACAACAACAACAATAACCATAAAAACGGCGACAACAACAAAATAACCATAAAAACGGCGACAACAACAACAATAACCATAAAAACGGCGACAACAACAAAATAACAATAAAAACGGCGACAACAACAAAATAACAATAAAAACGGCGACAACAACAAAATAACAATAAAAACGGCGACAACAACAACAATAACCATAAAAACGGCGACAACAACAAAATAACAATAAAAACGGCGACAACAACAACAAGAACCATAAAAACGGCGACAACAACAAAATGACCATAAAAACGGCGACAACAACAACAATAACCATAAAAACGGCGACAACAACAAAATAACTATAAAAACGGCGACAACAACAAAATAACCATAAAACCGGCGACAACAACAAAATGACCATAAAAACGGCGACAACAACAACAATAACCATAAAAACGGCGACAACAACAAAATATCTATAAAAACGGCGACAACAACAACAATAACCATAAAAACGGCGACAACAACAAAATAACAATAAAAACGGCGACAACAACAAAATAACAATAAAAACGGCGACAACAACAAAATAACAATAAAAACGGCGACAACAACAAAATAACAATAAAAACGGCGACAACAACAAAATAACAATAAAAACGGCGACAACAACAAAATAACAATAAAAACGGCGACAACAACAACAATAACCATAAAAACGGCGACAACAACAATAACCATAAAAACGGCGACAACAACAAAAATAACGGCGACAACAACAGCAATAACGGTGACAATACAACAAAAAACAGCAACAAAATTTTTTAAATATTCTTTCTCACTTTGACAACAACAACGAAAGACAATAATAACAAACAAACAAATAATAATAACAACAACGATAAAACAAAGGTTAAAAGTAAACAAGAGTGCCAACCATACCAGTTGATCAAGTTTTAATTTTTCCATCATATCCAACGATGACAACTCTTCAGCAAGTTGTTTCAGATCCAATTCCAAAATATTATCTATATCCTAAAAAACAAAACAAAAAAATTATCAGTTTATTGTAGTCGCTTATTTCAAGACCTTCTTGAACGTATTCAGGGTACGTTTTCGCGCTTAAGTAGGAACCACCATACAAAGCTGACTGTTAGCCTGTTCTCAGAAGACGTAGCCAGCATATCTACTGTGATATACTGCATTGTTTAGAGTGACGAAAGACGATTTACTTTCTTTACTCTTCTCATTTAAAGGGTTTAGAGGCTAGTGATAATACTGAGAACGAGATTGCCTTCGTTTAGTTCATTTACGAGCAGCATATATATTACGACATTTACGCATAGGATAAATCATAACAGCACGCGTACCTGGTCATCAGGTTCATCTTTTAATTGATCCTGCCATTCTCTCTCTTCTTGAAATTGAAAATGAGAAGAAGCTCCACCTTAAAGGGTTTATATTAGAATGATTGAAATCAGAGACAATAACAAAATTGTGGAATTTAGGGGTTAAACTTCTAGGTTTTCCATATTCTTCGTAACCTGGTTTTTGCGAATACCGAGTTCTTTATAAGCAATTCTGAAGTAATTGTGAGCACCTCACTAAATTTGCTTTCTAAATAGAGGATTGAGATTTTTGTATAATACAACTTTTCTAGATTCTACGACACAACTTTTGCAAATGCACCCTAAAATTAGCGAATTTGCGATCACAAAAATTAATTTCTTTTTTAAAAAAACCCTTCTTCAAATAGTGACCCTCACGCACATCAGATCTACACTTGCAACTTGTGAAGCTAGATTTTTCAACCAACAACGAAGAATCAGATCGGATGGAAAATTTGTCATTTCGAAACTTTCATTGTAAAATTATAAAACTATCCGTTTAATTCAAACTGGAAGTTGAAATTATTGTAATTTGGACAGAAACGGAAAATTATATAAAAACCGAAGGATAAGTAGAATAAAATCAAATTAAAGTTTTGTTCCGTTCCGTTCCGTATTGTTCTTGAGTTGAAATGCAACTTTGCTGTCCTGTTGTCACCATATTGGAGTTGGCAATTGAATTGTATCATGCATTACAACTTGATGTCAATACCACTGCGGGCAAAATTGTGGTAGAAAACAAGCACGCTTTTTCTTTATATAAAATAAAATAAAAATAATTAATGAAACTGAACATTTCTCATACCAGCATGTGTCTTGATGTATTCGAAATCTTTCGTTTCGTCATATAAATTTTCGTCCAAACTGACTACATTTAAGAATAAAAAAGCAATGTTTTGAATAGTTAAATATACAGACGATTTAACCAAGGAGTAGATCTGTTATTTGGAAAAAGAAGGTTTATGGTAGGTCGGCCGAACGAATGTTTCATCTTTTTTTAACTCCGATGTAGTTGAAGATAACAGACAATCGGAAAAGGTAATACTAGTACTACTACCCTTTTTGTTGCAAACGTTATTGCAGAGACTGTTGTAACAAAAATAGATTTTTATGCACTTTTGCACTTTTATGCACTTTTGTCTTCTACTTTTTCCACTTTCCAATTTTCTTTTGTCTCCCTGTTTTCAGCCTTTTCTCAGCGTTCTGTTCCAATTACCATGTGTCTTGACTTATCTTAAGTGTAGGATTTTATAGTATTTTATTAATTGTATTATATGTATAAATTTATCATAACTTATTTGCAAATAACTTTTAACCTTTTCTCTTTTTTTTTTATGGAGAAGAACCATTTGTAAATAATGGAACCAAATACATGATTATTAGATTACTTTTTCCACTTTCTTATAGGCACTTCTGACCTTTAACTTCTATAACCTCAAAAACTACCTCTTTTTCACGATTTCACGGCTTTTTCCTCAAAATAATTCCACTACAAGTATATACCACTTTGAATTCAACAGGGTATTCATAATTTTAGACCAGGTAGGAATTCTAGACATGTTAAGTTGTCACATTGAAGGTTTTTTCCTAACCAAAATTACATTCATTGCGAAAATGACAAAGTATAAACTAACATTGCCATTTTTTGAACGATATCCACGACTCATATCAATCGCTTAAATTTATTAGGATTCGACTTTTATAGTTAAGAGAGGGCTGCTGCAAGAACCAAACGCAGTCGTTCAGTGAACAAGAAGGACATACCATTCTCCTCATCATCTACTTTATCGTAACGACTCGAATTGGATGGTAATTGTTTATGTTTTGATCTTTCTGTCTAAAAAAGTTGATCAGTATATAGAACACTTTAGGCGCAGAATATCTGTTTCCTTAAAAAATCATTTTTTGTCCTATTCAGGACTATCCACGAATTTTTATGCTCGCAAAATGTAAGAATAGACAAACTACAGATACAAAAGATATCGGAAGATTGTAATTTGTGATAAAAAATCTATCAACTACGAGACGGCAACTATGACAAAAGCAACGTCAACACTATGGGTGAAAACGACGATACAAGCTAAGAAAACGACCACGCAAGTAACCAAAATTACAACGAATATAAGCAGTAAAAACAACAACACAAGCAACGAAAACGACCGGCCGTCCAACGGAAACAATATCACAAGCTAAAAACGATGACACACGTAACGACAACGAACACAAGCAGTAAAAACAACGGCACAAGCAACGAAAACGACCGGCCGTCCAACGGAAACAACATCACAAGCAAAAAAAACGACGAAACACGTAACGAAAAAGACAACGAAAACAAGCAGTAAAAACGACAACACAAGCAACGAAAACGACCGATCGTCCAACGGAAACAACATCACAAGCAAAAGAAACGACGAAACACGTAACGAAAACGACAACGAACACAAGCAGTAAAAACGACGGCACACGTAACGAAAACGACAACGAACACAAGCAGTAAAAACGACGGCATAAGCAACAAAAACGACGACACACACAACGTCTGAAAAAAATGTCAGTAAACCTGTATTGAACTGCCGCCTTGTTTTTTGTGTTTGTCTCCCTCATGCGTCCGTTTCTCTGCGTCATGGTGTCGTTGTTTGTCTCTTTTCTTGTTGCCATGCTCTCCTTTTGTCATTATACATATGTACTATGAAATAAACTGTAAAAACGAGTTTTGATTGGCTAGCTAACAACAATTTAAGCTGACATAGCATATAAACTTACTCCTATTTCAGCCTCAAAACAGGCTTACAATATGCTTATCGTTTTTATTTGGAATAACTTAGGGTTTTAATTAGACTGTCATTTGGTAAAAACGCATAACATTTTAAGCGTTTAAAAAAATATCCCCTTTAGGACAGCATGAAGAAATTAAAGGAAGATAAAAAGGACGATATTTAACATTGCTCGACCGTTCTATTAATCATGCTCACCAAGCCATGACATCAATGCTGGTATACAGTGACTGGACTTTCATTTGAATTACCATTCATATAAACAAACATTCAATAGTAAACGAAAAATATAGCAAGAACACATCAATGTTATACCGTGCGAATTTCTTTTGACTAAAGAAGCTACAAAAAAATGCAAATTGTACTTAAATAAAAAATTGTACATTACAATGCTTTTAAAATTGTATTTCTTCATATTCTTTTCTTTTTTATATGTATTATTTTTATGTATATAATGTCTACATTTTATTAATTAACACGAGGGAGATTGAAACAGAACGAACTTTCTTCCTATTGGTCGTTCACAATCCGCAAAGCTTTTTCAGCAATATTCCATTCCTCGTTTGTTGGTACGACCAAAATTTTCTTCTTAGAGTTCGAACTTGATATCTCCGCAATACCTCCAGCTAAATGAGCGTCCTTATTAGCCGCAGGATCAACCTCGAACCCAAACTCTTCGCAATTTTTAAAACAAAGTTCTCTTAATTCGGCATAATTTTCACCTAAACCAGCAGTAAACACTACCGCATCCACATCTCCACTTAAATTCCAGTAATACGAACCGAGATACTTTCTTATTCTATGCGCTACTGTTCTCTCGGCTATCACTGACTGCTCCTCACCCCTCAAACTAGCTAATTTCATATCCCGAGCGTCCTGGTGTCCGCTCAAACCTAGCCAACCACTCTTCTTAACCATCATAGTCTCGATCTCATCTGCAGACATTTTTAAATGTTTCATCATATAAAACACAGTAGCTGCGTCGATATCGCCACAACGGGTGGCCATAATAAGCCCTTCAAGAGGAGTAAAACCCATCGTGGTATCTATGGAAACTCCATTCTTGATACAGCAAAGACTGGAACCAGCTCCAATATGACACGTGATCAAATTCAACGAATCAACTGGTTTACGAAGATAATTTGCGGTTTGGTTCATCACAAATTCATGGCTGAGTCCATGAAATCCAAATTTTCTAATTCCGTGTTTTTCGAAATATTCAATGGGTATTCCATACAAAACGCATGTTTCGGCATGTTGGCGTGAAACGACGTGTCGAACGCAGCAACGTGTTTGACTGACGTCGGAAAGATCTCCATGGCGGTTTCGATTCCAAGCAAGTTTGCAGGGTTGTGCAACGGTGCAAGCGGTATGGCGTCTCTAATAGCATCAATAACGTTCTCGTTTAATAGTTGTGCTTCGGTTAAGTGTAATCCTCCGTGCACAACCCGATGTCCAACAGTTTTGATACTTTCAGGGTTGGAATGTTTGGATAGCAGAGACAAGGTAAATTCTAAGGCGTTTTTGTGGTTCTCGATGTTGTTCTCGTCAAACCGTAACTTTTCCATCTCGCCACCATCCTTTGAATAAGCATGTTTCACAATTTGTGATTTCTGCCCGATTTTTTCAACAATTCCGGTTGCGCAAACGGCTTTAATGGTGTTTTCGGCAGCATTTAACAAAGCATACTTCAATGAAGACGATCCAGCGTTTAAAACGAGTATTCGATTCATTGCTACAACAGCTAAAAAAATATACACTTTCGTAAGCACATTACTTTTCCAGCTCCTATGTTATCATCAAAAGATGCTGTATATGTATGCAGTTTGCGTAGGATGGCAACATTCTTGCAATTTAAACTTTTGAACACATTTAAAACAAAGGTTAATAAGCCGAATGTTTAAGTAGTGTGAAACACTTTAATCCAATGTTGGTCGTTGTTGTTGTGGTACTATGGAAATGGCATCAACAACTCATCATGTAAAACAGTTTCTTTCTGCACTTCAGACAGTTTCAGTTAACCACTGCCTAATAAATCTTTTTTTTGTTATGATGCTCTTATTGAGAATTAAAAAAAGGAAGTAAACTCTCATGAATTACAACGGCTCTGACCATAAAGAAAAGTGACATAATTTTTTTGTGAAATATTTTGAAAAGAAAAGTTATAATTCCTTTACATATATTCTATGGGTTTCTGCCAACAACATACTAAATTTTCATGCCGTGAGACTAATTATTTCTTCAGAAAATGAGAAATTCATAATGCCTACGGTCAAAGCCTACGGTCCTTCCTGTTTTCAATACAGAAAATAAGCGAACAACTTAAACTGTGAAGAGGTGTATTATATTTTAGGGATTTTATTTCAAAAGGTTTAATTTTTAAGAATTTCCAAGCCTTGGTTATGAAGGTTATGGTTAAACAAAAACTGCGGAAGACCTCTGTCATAATTTTCCCTTTTCTAACCTTCTAAATCCTTTTCCGATTTAAATATTACTCTTTTGAAAAGATTCCTTTAGTGGATTTACCAAACTGATAAAAAATTTCTGTTCTACTTTCTTATGAGCTGTTATCCCAACCCAATTTTTTCAGTGTCATAATTAAAGCATTTTGTTCTTAGACTACGTTCAAACACAATATTTTATCAATATTTTAAAAAGATGGTAAAGAATTATTTACACAATAATAATTACATAATTTTTTTATAGCTACTATTTTTTAACGTGATGGACATCCTTGAATTTTGGCGCCATTTTAAACAACTGTCTTTTTCATTTAAAAAATCGACCGTTCAGTGTCTTATTTTACAGCTGTTATCTTTCTTTCACTCCGTGTCACATCTATTATACACGTTTTAAGTTTAAAGCAGTCTTCGTTTTTACGTTAACGTCTACTTTGAAACTCGTGCTTTCCAAATTAAAAACATTATTTCGATTGTTTTGAAAAAAGTAAACTTGAAGTCAAAGCGACAGGTTTTACATTAGTTACTTTTCAAAACATTACTTGAAGCGAACCAACTACAAGTAATTTTAGTATAAAACAACTAAAAAATGCAAAGCAGAGATATCTTGATAACTTACAAAAATGAGTTTCGATGCAATTATAACGAACACATGAACAATACTAAAATTTTTTTTAGAGCCCGTTAGGTGAAGTGAAATTTCATGCTGCATTGAAAAGCATTTTACTCTGGGGTGAATTTTTTATATGGAAATCTAACACTTATGGACCGGAATATGTCAAAGCGGTTTGAATTCAGTTCAGGTCTCATATAAACGACCTGTTATATCATAAGTATTATTCTTACCTTCAAGTGTACGACAGCAACTTGCACACTACAACACCTCCGTTTTACCTCTCTTGTTAATTAAATTAATCTACATCACTGCTGTCTAAATGATAACGAATTAAATACGTAATTAAGAAAATTATTGACATAACTAATGAATTTAAATATCTCCTTTTCATAATCTCTTTATAATGCATGATGCTGAAAATGGATACCCGCAATAAAATTAGTAAAACATTAACCCTAACACAACAAAATGAAATTGAAATGCATTTTCGTAAGAATGTTAGGGAGACCATTATAACAAGAATTCTTATTATTCATAAAATTCAATATCACAATACAATTATGTAGGCTGGGTGAAAACATGTGTGGCTAGTGAAAACATGTGTGGCTAAAGTTGTAAAAGAAAACAAACCTCTCAGGACAATCAACCCCTCCCACCCACCCACCCAATCCCAACCCTCAAAAAACAAACAAAACAAAAAAACTAAAACATTTGATACAATGTATACAACGTTAAGGAAATCTTGTGTGTTCATAATGACATTAGGACAAATAATAAAAAAGAAACACATACATTGTATTCTTCATCATCAATTTGAATTTAAAATATTATTTATACATGAATAAATAAAACACACAAATTGAAATAAAAAATCTTCTACGGTTGTAACCTTATAACTATAGATGAATTTCAGGTGAATTTGACCATAGATTGCACGTTAAATCTTATTCACAAAACAAGAAGACAAAAAAGACGAGCATTTTTGTTTATTGTGGTAAAAAAATATTCAAATGGTAATTTAGAAAGGAACTTTCTGGTAAAGCGTGACATTTCCATGGTTTTAATCTCTCCACACAACTTTATTTGCCCACATCAATTTTTCCCACACAGACACAGAAGAGAAACAATACTATAATTAATAGCAAAACTGACCACATAAATTAATTTATTTGTAGATGCAGAGATTTGCAGTAATGATTGACATTGCAATAAATCTTGCTGTAAAAAAAATGGAAATAGACCCAGTGAAAAAGTCACATTCGGTGAGAAATCACATCTTCACAAAAGTTATGACAATGAACAGTAGGATACTTCAACAGTTTGACGGAATTTCATTCTACATCAAATCTTCGCCATAGCTGTCCTCACTTGCCATCTTAATGCTTGACGTTTCTTCGATGTGGGAACGACGTAGTTATTTGTCGTATAACGACGATGTGGTTTCTGAAAATATGACGGAATCAGGACTTAATATTCTGTTACAATATTTATCATACTAGACCATTCTTCAGTAAAAAGCGATATTTTAATATAACTTATGTAAAATCGAATAGATTTATGTCGCACAGAACACTGCTTCTCCTATTGCGCCTAAGGAGACTTTCTTCATATAATTAAAAAAAAGTCAAACTCAAGGTTTAAGTAGCAAAGATTCAAAGTAAAAAAGGAGAGGGGGAACTATTAGAATTAATTTAACAACAGTTCACTAATAATAACTTGAAATTAACTCAAAATTATGTGATTCCAAAAATTCAAGAACTGTACAGTGCACAACTTGTATAATAACATACCTCAAACATTTCGCAGTTTAACATTTCACCCTAAAGTAACACCAATACAGTTAGTTGTTATGTATTCAGTGAATTGAGAAAGTATAAACAGTATGCAAAATGGTAGAATAGGATTAGGAGAAGTTAAATACACTGAACTTTATTTTTCGTTTACGCTCTTCTTATTGCTGGCCGAAACATTATCTGCACAATATATTTACAGCACAAGAGACCTATCAAATTAAAATTGGAGTTGGCTTTTCTTAGTCAGTCAATGCAAATCGAAATTTCTTCTGAGTTTCTAACAAAATTCTAAAAAATACCACAAAGGAAGTTGCCAAAACAAACTGAACTGCAAATTTCACAGCTTACTCTAATGTTCCACCTCAGCGACGAGTGTTTCGATTCTCCTGGTACGTTGTTCATTTTCCATTCTTCTTTAAATTGGTGGTATCTAAATGTACAGAATTGATATATAAAAACTCTATTAACCATTAGCAGCAATTTACATATACATTGTTAGCCTACTACTCCATATAGCCCATTACTTGGAAACATAATCAGGAAGAACTGTCTTGTGGATGTAACTCTTGGTTGTAAGCGTACACTTTATTAACTGGTTGTGTCCACCTCACAGACTATCTTTGTGAATGTTGGGCACTTTTTCTAACAGCCCTATACCACGATTCTTGTTATTTCCTGCACCCACACTTCTCAAAAGCAGCACTTATTAACCCAAAGGACAATTTTAGTCGTCAATGAATCATGGCCTTATCTTCTCTGGTGATTAGCATTCTTTCTCTTTCATGATAATATTAGTTGCAGAGTACCTATAATCGTGCTGCAAGCAACAAATATTTTGAAAAATTATATTACAAACAGTCTCCGAAAAGGTAACCTAGTTATCCTACAGAAGCCTAAACTAAGCCAGGTTTGGCAGTTTTGACAACCGGTAATTATCACCTAACCAGAAAGCATTTCAAGAAATAGGGTCTGGGCTTGTAAATAAGCCCTTGCCTTTTTATTCATTCTTCTACTCACACAACGCTCTTTCGCAACTGAGATACGTTCTGAACCCTCTACAGAAGAGTAGAGTGCAGTGTATGATGGCAGCCAGTACGGTCGTGTTCTACGCTTTACTATTATTCTTGTTGTTGTTTTGTGGAAATATTGAAACTGTTGAATACGAAAGAAAGAATGATTTATTAGAACTGTTAAAGAGAAAAGGATTGAATGTATTACATCAAAATATTCGTGGTTTATTAGCAAATTTTAGTTTGCATAACGTTCTTATAGCAACACATTATAGGCCTCCAAACGGCACAAAACACTTGCCGAGTAATTACAATGAGTTATTAGAGACATCATTATCGCTTTGTTGTGCGGAGTCTAAAGATGTTATACTCATAGGAGATATGAATGTTAACTATTTAAATTCACGAGATAATAGAGAAGTTAAAGCAATTATTCAACAGAATGGTTTAACACAAATAATTAAAAAACCAACGCGTGTAACGCAGGACACAAAATCTTTAATCGACATTATAGCAACGAACAACCCTGGGTCAATCGCTGAACAAGACGTCATACCGACTAGTCTCAGTGACCATGATTTAGTAGGTTGCGTACGAAAATTAAACAACAAAAAGTACACGTCAAAAACAGTCAAAACCAGAAATTATGCCAAATACAATCCTGATAATATGAATCGTGATTTTGAACAAGTGAATTGGTTGCCGGTATTATCTTTATCAAACGTTAATGACGCTGTTAACACATTTAATGGTATTGTAAAAGATATTTTCGACAAACATTCGCCGATCATTCAAAAAAGAGTGAAAGGTCGCCCATGCGCTTGGCTTAACGAAAACTTGAAATCAATAATGAACCAGCGTGATCAACTTTTACGAAAGGCTAGAAAAAGCAACAGTGCAAGTGATTGGAGGAAATATAAGGACTTAAGAAATAAATGCAACAATATGCAAAAAAACGCTAAGGCTAAACATCACAAGAACTTAATAGACGAAAACCGCACAAATCCCAAAGCTTTCTGGAAAGCAGTGAAAACTATATTTCCGACAAAGGCTAACACAGAAAATGCGTCTAATAACGAGAAAGATAATCAAACTCGCGCCAATGCCTTCCGTGATTACTTTTCAACAGTCGTAAATAATCTGAAGTCATCCGCATTTAAATTGAAGAACTTTATCTGGAAACCGCCAAATCACATTTGCTCCAGAACTAGAAAATCTTTTAATTTTCAATATGTGTCTAAAGTTTTTATTAAGGATTTTCTTAAAAAGAAATTAAAGAGAAAGAAATCCACTGGGCTTGATGAACTCCCTCCTGGAATGCTTAAAGATTGTGCGCAACATTTAATTGTTCCGTTGCATCACATTATTAACCAGTCTTTACGCTCCAGTACAGTTCCGAACGCATGGAAACAAGCAAAAATCGTCCCACTTTTTAAATCAGGAGACACAAACAAACCTGAAAATTATCGTCCAATTTCAGTGTTGCCAATACTCTCTAAATTATTGGAAAAAGCAGTACACACACAATTAATGGAATTTTTAGAAAATGAGAAATTACTAAATGACTCCCAATTTGGCTATAGAGCTAAACGTTCAACACATCTTGCAACAACACTACTTGTTGACGAATTAAGACAAGCTGCCGAGAACGGAAAGTTAGTTGGAGCGCTGTTCCTGGATTTAAGTAAAGCGTTCGATACGATCAGTCACGATGTAGTCTTAAGAAAACTTTCATCATACGGTGTTGACAATGTAGAATTGTTGTGGTTTACAGATTATCTTTTTAACCGATCACAAGTTGTTGAAGTTGGCAATCGAACATCAGCAAGTTTTAATGTTGTAAGTGGAGTGCCGCAAGGATCGATACTCGGTCCTATACTATTTTTGATATTTTTTAATGACTTCTCGGAACACCTTGAGAAAAGTAAGTGTATTCAATTTGCTGACGATACCGTCATCTATGTTGCAAATGCTGACCCCTATATAATAGAAACAACATTGAACGATGAATTAGAAAACGTATCCACTTATTTGAACGATAACGAACTCATACTGAATCTAAAGAAAGGAAAAACAGAAACTGTGCTATTTGGAACATCTAAAAGATTATCCCGTAAAAATACCAAAAATACAATCCAATTGGCAATGCAGGGTCAACCTATTCATCATTCCACGTCTTACATATATTTGGGAAACGAACTAGATTCGTCACTAAACCTGGTTGATAATTTCGAGAAGTCATATAAGAAAGCAGCCGGAAGATTGAACCTTCTTAGAAAAATGCGACCATTTCTGAGTTTTGAAGCTGCATATAAAATCTATCAGATGGTAATTGAACTCATTTTGTTGTTTAGTTCTCTTTTAAATTTAAAATTAACGATAACCCAACGAAAAAAGTTACAATCAATAGAAAATCGAGCCGGACAAATAGTTGGAGGAAAAAATACGATTGGGAGTATTGAAGGAAAGATGAAAGGACGGGCATGCGTTTTGGTAAAAAGCTGTCTGACGAGCACTGTCTGCGAAAATTTCAATAATTATTTTGTTATCAACGAGCATTCAATTAACACACGGAATCGAAATATGTTAGTGAAATTACCACGTATAAAATTGGAGTTCGGAAAAAGATCCTTCAAATATCTTGGTGCAGCATTATACAATGACTTACCATTAAAAATACGTTGTTGCGATAACTTATTTCAGTTCAAAAAATTAGTTTATCAACATTTTATGTAAATATTCGCTTTTAAAATATGTTTTATATGTTTTTAGTAATTATTTAAGTAGCTTCTGTTTCTAACTTTTGCGCATTCTAGTTTCACATTTTTCTTTTTTCTCTTTTTCTTTTTTCTTGGTATGTACATGCGTTTTATATTAATTTCTTAGCTAACTCATGAGTGGTTATTTAGTAGATAATAGTTTTTGCTTATATTTTTCTTTCTTTTATATATTTTTACCTACAGGACACACAATGATAGCAGTAGTTCATTTTACTGAAGTGTAAAAAATCCTGTATAAATATTGTTTAATAATAATAATAATAATAATAGGGACAGCCAATTAAAAACTTATAGTGTACACAATATAAAACCAACCTTGACACTGGATCACATTTTCTAATCCCTTTCGTGTGTGGTTGTGCTGTTGAAGGTCGAATAAAAGCTGGTAGTGGCCCTTTGCGACTCCTAGAAGACACCATACTGACACTGGATTCAGCATATGTGCTTATGTCGCGAATTGCTGGCATTCCTCGTAGGTGCTCTTCTAAATATGTGATATCGGAGGCTTGACTGTCATTGTCAGTTAAGGTTTCATCGAAAACATGTACTTGTCCATTCTTTTTTCTGAAAAAGAGACATAAATTCATTGAAAATCTTTTTTAAGACTTTGACATTAGCACACAAGTTTTCCTGGTCAAGTTATAGTCCTAATATATTTTTTTGCAAAAACGTTAAATACAGTTTAAAATATAAGTTTTTTTCTTGACTATTCTCTTGAATAACTTGTTTTGGGAGCATTGTCGTACACTATTTAAGGTGTTATTTAATAGAAGCAAAAATAGGAGTACTTAATGACTCCAAATGCTGACGTTAAATTTGAAAGTTTAGTATTTACCAACCTGGCAACCTTTCGTCGAAAGGCAGAACTCTTGTGTTCTTCCAAAGTGCTATCTAAGTATCTGTTAGAAGTCGCGGTAGATGACATATCTGACATGGGGGACTCATTTTGACTATACTTGCTCTCATCGAATGTTAGCGACATGTCTCCTGAAATCTATGAAACATCATTAGGTAGTAAATAAAAATATGTGTTTAATTTGTCAAAAAATGACCATTCTTTGGCCAATTCTCAAACTAAGGAATAACACAAAGTAAACAATCTCTGCAACCAGTAAGATCTGAAAAATACACTTTCACAGACACATTAGGACAAGTAAAAGCCTCCTAAAATTCACTTGATGCACTTTACAACAATTCAGCATAAAGGTAATCCACTTTAAGGCCTGAGAGGGCCTAGAAATTAAAGAAAAATACTATGCTGACATCAGTTAAATTTAGAACCAATGCAGATTTTGGATGTACAGAAACTTATTAACCTTACATTATCTGTAAATATTAGCAAATGAACATTTGGTTAATGAGCTGGTTAAGGTTAATAAGCTATGTTTCTTTAACATACAAAACCAAGTTTAATGATGCATTGGTCCTGTAGATAATCAGCCCTTTTCCAGAAAGTGGTGGTTGATTAAAAAGATTTGTCATTTTCGGCTGTATTTACACAAAAACATGAATTCACGTTGCTCTGCAAATTTTTGCGTGTGTAATTTTTTTAATACCGTGAATACAATACTAAAACAACCAGACTCAAAATTAAAAAAATAAATAAATAACTTTGTAATTTTTAATAAGGTTTAGCCTCAAAGTGGGAAAAATGCTAAAAAATAATCTTAAACAAAAAAATTATGGTGTGTGGAACGTAAACTTAAAAGTCACAAAACGTCAAACAGATCCTGAATTCATAAAATTGTGTTGGCACAGTTCTGTTTAGACCCATACAGACAAAGGTGTTTAGATAGTATTTGCAAGAGCAGAGTTCCTACATTCTTTTGGATACATAAATTTCTAAAACATTTGACAGTTAAAATTATTATTTTTTTTTACCTTTGTTTTTGAAAATGCTTTGCGTTGTGAGTTTGATGTCAAAACACTTGAGTCAGGATGATGCCTTTCAAGTAAAGAATGACCAGTCTCATCACCATCATCTGTAACAAAAAGTCAAATTCACAATATCAAAAAAATAATGATTATCAAAACAACATAGTTTCTACATAAACTTAAAGCTGATGAATCAGTAAACAAATTCCAAAATGCTGAAAGGACAGTAGTAAGCTTTTTATTGACACAAGTTGAAATATAAAAAATAGAATTAATCTGTGCATTATTGATCAATTTTTTTTAGACCTTAATAAAAACAGTGCAACTGTAAAGAAATATTGACAGGCATAAGTAGTCTGAAGCAAAGTTTATATATAATTCCTAAAGGAATGATTTAGACATTTCAAAATAAGGAAGGGGTCGTTTAAAATTATCTGAAATATATATACATCATTTACTTTTAAGATGTTACAGATACAAAGTATTTACGATGTCGTCTATACAAATTGTAAACACATTTGTACACTTTCTTAAGCATACCAAAGAACTCTTTATGTCAGGTTACCAATGAAATATGTCCAAGCCATCATAGCTACACAATAAGATCCAATAGTTATTAAAGGTTTATTAAGAGAAACAGCATACCTGAGTCAATTACTCCTGATGATTGATCATGGTAGACTAATTCATTTAAATCTAAAGTCATAATAAAATGGTTTGAACAGTATCGTAATTAAAATATTTTAAAGTATTTTTTAATGTACTAGTCGACTCCAACTTAATTAGTTGTTCTATGGGCGAAGTGGACGGTAGCTTACGGTCGGTCGGCAAAATAAAAATAATTTTATTGAGAATGTATGGTCGAAACAACAAAAAAAATAATAATAAAAAATAACAAGGAAGGAGGGTGTTACGACAATAATAATCTGTCTTGTTTTACACTTGTCTTATAACTATTTTAGTGAAAGTAGCAATTCGTTTTAACTCATCACCACGGATAGCGAAGACAAACTTTTGTGTTCTCGCTTCAACTTTCATAGCAAACACACAGTTTTAAAAAGAACACAAGCCTTAGAATTTGCCACAATATAACAACAGACTGAAGCTTGAATCATTTTTTTCAAAACTAAGAAGACCCTGAGTCTAACTTTGCCATAAAAATATAAGACAGATCCCGGATGCGAATTCTTGTTAATATTCTCTCTTGGGCTACACAAATAATTGGTTTTGCTTTTTTTTGCAATTGCGATTGTTTTTTTCACCTACAATAACCAGGGGCTGATCCAGGTCAATTTGGAAATCGGTGTACCGATTTTGTGGACATCTAATTTTGGCGCTCAAAATAGAGACACGTAATTTAAAAATGCTTGAGAATTGCTTTATTTCTTATTTTCTAGATATTTTTAGAGTCTTTAATGACAGAGAAAATATATTTTCATAAGAAAACTATGTTCTATACTTAAAAAGAAGACGATGTATATGCTGTATTTTTGTTGTCCAATTTTTATAACAACTCCAAATCATTATCAGAAATACAACAGACATGCGCGATCAAAACAACAATGAATGAAATTTTTTCACATAAAAGTTAAATTTTACTTTTATATTTTAGGATCATTCTTGACAGCGCATACTTTTTTCAGTATAGACAGTAAGTAAGTAAGTAAGTAAGTAAGTAAGTAAGTAAGTAAGTAAGTAAGTAAGTAAGTAAGTAAGTAAGTAAGTAAGTAAGTAAGTAAGGAAAGCTTTCAAGTATGACAAAGGACTGCTCAGTTTTGGAGCACAAAAGGCTTTGGTATTTTGTACTGGGAATGTTTTATACAAACAAACTAACAAATAGAACATCAATATGCAGTGACAAAAAAACAAATTGGGCTTATGAGGTAAAAGTTCAGCGTCTTACTTTAAAAGAAAAATATAAAAATAATCAAAAATAATCTTTTTTGACTTGGTGGAATTTTGCTGGAATTGCCTGAGGCCAGATTTGAGCTGTTGGCAAAACAGGTTTGAACCTCAATACTTTACCTTTAGTGTCATACATTTTCAGTTTTGTCAATGAATAAAAGGCTAGCTGTACAGTGACATTGCAAAATGAAATACTAGTACTTAAAAAGTAAAACTCTAAAATACTAAAGGATGGTCATGCAGAAAGCTAGGGATAGAAAATCTTGTTTCTATACTTGACAAAAACAAAGAAAATATTATTTCAGGGCCTTTAAACTTAAAATCTCATGCAAAAAATTGCACATTTTCACATCAACTGAAAGTTGCATTTACTATTTGAAAACTCACCTCTCATAAATTCTTGAAGCTTGGATTCAGGAACATTTACATATCCTAATTCACATAGTTTTTCTCTAACTTCTGATCTTGTAAACTCCATTATTTTTTTTCTAAAAATAAACAATGATGCAGCTAGATATGTGGCGCCATAGATTAGTGGTTATAGCTTTCGTACTCTGTGCGGGAGACCGGGGTTCGATTCCTCTTGACAGCGATTCAACATGGGCGAGTGAATGTTACCATAGCCCCGGGTTAACCCAAGCCATGTGAGGGAAATTGGGGAGATGGCACACTGTGTGGGCCGTTGGATGTTGCCAGGAGTTGTCTAGTAGAGCGTGGGCCCTACTAATTGGGTCTGCGTTGCTCAAAATGAGCATTAAATACTCTAGGACTCTCCATCTAAGCCATGGCCCCTCCTGGAAATAATAGACAGGGTATATCCCTCGATATTTGTGAGGCTAGCCATGTAAAATATGCACATCTATCTATCTATCTAAAAATATGTATTCCATTTGCAAAAGAAAATTAAAAAAATACATTTTGCTTATCTTGACATTGTATTTTTTTGAAGATGAATATAATAGAATGACGTAGATGATTTAAGTTTAAACGCCTCACCGCACTGTTCTTGGTGAAATTGCACACAATGAAATTGTACCTAATTTATATGCGACATTATGCTAACAAAACAATTCGTGAATTTGGTCAGAAACTGCTAGCTATACAGAGAAAAAAATGCACTACACACAGTTCAGTGTGTGTTCCAATGTGTGGGGCTCTATAGCTCAGTAGTTATAACTCTTGCACTTTGTGCTGGAGTTCGAAATGCCCTTGGCAGTGATTCAATATAGGCGAGTGAATGTTGCCATAGCCCTGGGTTAACCCAAGCCATGTGAGGGAAGTCGGAGAGATGGACCACTATGTTGGGTGTTGGATGCCCTTGTCTGGTGGTAGAGCATGGAGCCTAATTTGGGTCTGTGTAGCTCAAAATGAGCATTAAATACTCTAGGACTCCCCATCTAAGCCATGTGAGGCTAGCCATGTAAAATATGCACATCTATTTATCTATCCAACTAAAAGCAAGTCTGAAAATCTCCCGTGCTTTCCAGCTAGCTATAGCTAGCTTAAAGTTTATAACACGTTCTTTTTTTACACTTAAATCATGTTTAAAAAGCTTTAGCCACAAGGAAATGCACCAATCAAACGTAAATTCAAATGGATCAGGTTACGGAAATTTGTACGACACGAAAAAAGCACAAAGGTTTGTCAACGCA
This sequence comes from Hydractinia echinata, assembly GCA_030067915.1. Lineage (NCBI taxonomy): Eukaryota > Metazoa > Cnidaria > Hydrozoa > Anthoathecata > Hydractiniidae > Hydractinia > Hydractinia echinata. The sequence goes on along the minus strand of JASGCC010000104.1, from coordinate 152,310 downwards.
ACACAACACAACAACAGGTAGCCTTGTTTTTCAAATTCCGACCGCCATTGGCCGCGCATGTACTTACTGCCGCTATTTTTGAAGATTTCGTGATCTACTTTTGAAAAATTCCGAATGTGACCAGGGATACTCGGCATTAAACTTTGGCTTGTGAAAAGCATGCATTAAAAAAAAATCTTTTAGAATTAACCAGCTAGTAGTATTTTCTTATTCTAAGACTAAATTGGACATAAACCTTTGCGTTATTAATCAAAAAATTTTTTTATTTCTACAGACCAATTTCAAATATATAACCAGTACTGTATATTGCGATTTCTTTTATTTCAGGTCCTGATTTTTTCCTGTACCGAAGTCTGTCTAGACGGGCGGCGCTCTCCATCACCTTCAAATTTTTTTCCGTGCCTGTTGTGTGAAAAATTAAAAACAACATGGCTGTCTCGGCGCCATCCTCAAATGATGCTTGTCTCAGTATTGTTCATAGTTTAATGTGTCACAGGCAAGGCGGTGAATCAGAATCTTTTGCAAAGAGAGCTATAGAATCCTTAATAAAAAAGTTAAAGGAGAAAAAGGACGAGCTTGAAGCTTTAATAACATCCATAACAACTGCTGGTGCTCACCCTACGAAATGTGTTACGATACAACGAACTTTAGATGGTAGACTTCAAGTAGCAGGAAGAAAAGGTTTTCCCCATGTTATATATGCACGGTAAGTTAGTATTTTTAATATTCCATTAGTTTGCTAGGTTGCCGTCCAGACTTAACTACACAGGGTGGTCCACCAACAAAATATAATGCAAAATTTTTTTAAAACAAGACTAATTCAGGAAAAAAATAATAAGATTAAGGTTCCAGTTATCGAACTCCCATTCGCAAACATTAACATATATTTAAATCAGTTACAATGTGAGAAATTTGTTTTCTTTCTGAACCAAAAGTTGTCTTACTTTAATGTAATTCAGATCTAGAGTGAACGGATGACATGTCTGTTGAGAGACAATTAGCTAGCAGCTGCCAATATGGGAAAAGGGCTTCTCGAGAAGAAAGTCTTACCAAGCACCTGCATGTGATAGTCATACTTTAATCAAGCTATATTCTTTGGAGTTGCCTTTGTTACGTTAATATTTATTCGACACCAACCAGGCCCTTCTAACTCACATCAGCACTAATAGATAGATAGATAGATGTGCATATTTTACATGGCTAGCCTCACAAATATCGAGGGATATACCCTGTCTATTCAGGAGGGGCCATGGCTTAGATGGAGAGTCCTAGAGTATTTAATGCTCATTTTGAGCTACGCAGACCCAATTAGAGCCCGCGCTCTACTAGACAACTCCCAGCAACATCCAACGGCCCACACAGTGTGCCATCTTCCCAATTTCCCTCACATGGCTTGGGTTAACCCGGGGCTATGGTAACATTCACTCGCCCATGTTGAATCGAACCCCGGTCTCCCGCACAGAGTACGAGAGCTATAACCACTAATCTACGGCGCCACATAATGTAATTGCCAAGAAACAACTCGACCATAAAATTCGATGTTTGGGTGTGGGATATTTTTGTATTATTGCCAAACACGTTTGTTGACATGCAGCAGACAAATGTTGATTCATGTCAGCAATTTTTTGATCATATAAAAAAATTGTAATAAAGAGCCTGCAGATTGCCATTTTATTGCACGACAAAACAGGACTTTCATCATCATCATCATTCTCGGCTTAACGTCCGTTTTCCATGCTAGCATGGGTTGGACGGGGTATATTAATGACCCTCTTCCAATCTGATCTAGACTGTGTTAGATCTAAACTCAACTTCCTCTGTATCAAGTCTGTCCTTATAACCTCCTGCCAAGTCTTTCTCAGTCTGCCTCTGGGCTTTGCCCCAGGAACTATCAAGTCTCTACACTTTCTTACCCAATTATCCTCCTCCATTCTTTCCAAGTGCCCCAGCCAATTCAATCTTCTTATCTGGATAACATCTTTAATTCTACGGAGACTTAGCCTGCTTCTTAGCTCATCTGAACTCTTTCTGTCTTTCAGACTGGCGTTACACATCCACCTAACCATTCTCATAGCATTCCTTTCTAAACGGTCAAGATCTTCCTGCTTCACTGCCCATGTCTCACTACCGTACAACATAACACTTCTTACACAGGCCTCATACAACCTACCTTTTACCTCAATTGACAGGACTCTGCTAGTCAACAAAGGAAGTAACTCTCTGAACTTTTTCCAAGCAGAACCTATCCTGCAAGTAACACTTCGTCCAACACCCCCTTCACTGCCCAACATATCACCTAAGTAACAGAAGTTCTCAACTATCTCTAACGAGCCACTGTTGTACATCATTAAAGCTGGAAGTACTTCATTCTCTATAATCTCACCTTTGCAACGCTTGCATACAAACTGAATGTCAGCTCTTAACCTTCCACTAATACTACTGCACTTCTTATGTACAGGCGAATCGTTCCAGCAAAACCTTGAACTAAATTTACTAGTACCTGGAACTTTAGCTAATAGGCAAAAACTCACCAGCAAGGGACATCTATACAAATTTTGTATAGAATTTTATACAAATATATACAAATTTAATTATCTACAAACTTTTTACGAAGTCTAGTACAGATTTTCATACAATTTATTATATCAATATGCTCAGTCTGTGTGTTTGTAATTATTTGCTGTATACTGTTGATTGTCAAGACATTTGAGAAGATGAAATCAACTCTCCCATGAGGCAACATGATACTACCTTCCAAGGATCCTTAATAAAATTCTAAAATTGGATTCCCTGGTCACTCCTTCAAATTTCTGTATTACAACCTAAGGTAACCTAAGGTATTAAGCATGTGTATCTATGGCCTATTTATTCTTTGGCTATAAGTAAAGTGTTCCTTATTCACAGATTCTTTCTATAACAGCCACCTTGTTTTAAACATTCAATGTTCACAGTTGCTTGTGGCTATTCTAGTCAGGTTTGGCTCTATTTTGCTTTAGGATTCAGCTGATTCTTTGCAAACAGATATGCAGATGTGGTATAAAATGGCTTAAAATTCATGGTTTTATTAAGTAGCTAGCATGTGCACCTTAACAAATTATTTGTATAACTTTCTTAGAATCTGGAGGTGGCCAGACCTACATAAAAACGAGTTAAAACATGCAGCATATTGTCAGTATGCGTTTGATTTAAAGTGTGAAAACGTTTGTATCAACCCATATCACTATGAACGAGTTGTATCACCAGGTAAGTCAACTTTAAATAATAAATATGTAAATAAATTATAAGTAATACCTGGATGATAAAATCGGATCGGATCAATGCTGACCAAATAGTTCCAGAGCAGTCACTTCCAGTGTGGAATGTTGTGGGTTCAAACCCTGGCTGAGTTATGCCAGAGAAAATAAAAGTGTGAATCAAACTTCTCACCTTTTAGTGTTCAGCATGAGAATAGGACTAATAACTTACACAGTTGTTCTAGTTAAGTGATTTTGTAGCTCAAACAACGGCTTTAAATACAATAGGACCCCTTTATTGGACTCTCATTGAGAACAGTATAGTAGGAACTGTAGAGGCTACCCTGGGTAAGTATTTATAATAATAATAAAAAATAAGAAATGCCATCCAGGACAAAAAAAAACAAGTCATGCACCACAAAAACTCTCCCAAATTTTTCTTAATTTTATACCACTGTGAAAAATGATTCTCCTGAATAAATTTAAAGAAATAAGTCACATGTGAAGGAAGAGTTGTTTCATATATGTTGTTGTTATAAGCAAATATTAAATTTAGCATAAATAATTAGCTGATGTAGGAGGGCCAACTAAAGTTGGGTCTGGCGCAGTGGAGAAAATTTTTGCCTTGATTTGCAGCTATTCAAACATAAGGAACTCACTTAATCAAGTCAGGGAAATATTATTATCTGTGTTTTACATGTTGCAAATGGTCATTTGATTTTATTACTTACTGGAAAATCTTTTTAGTTACTCTTAATGTTTAGAAGTTGTCCCTGACTATACATCATCACATTTTATGTTAAAATTTTGAGTTACTTGGGAGTAAAAATGTGCCAATGCAGTTTTTATGGTGAAAAGATTCGTTTATTTTGCTGGAATATTGATTCTGCATGTAAAACATTTATTCTAGCCAGAAACCAGCTATTCCAGGCAGAACAATTGTCCTATAGATGTTTTCTATTTTGTCCTTTCATTGATCTGCCGTTATAAATTTTTGCATTTTATAACAGGCCAAAAGTACTGGGAGTTTTTTTAACTTTTGGGGTACAATTAATCTTTAAATGCATAACAAAACCAAAATGGAATAAAATAAGTTCAGCAAGCACTTTTTTTCTGTGCATGATGGTAAAAAACTGTAAACTAAGAAATGCTTTACAACTGCCTTCTTTGCACACAAATTGCAGTGACTATATGTCTTTTAAATCTACTCTGGCAAAATTGTGACTTATAGTTTGTCTACAGTAGAGTTTTTTAATGTGATTTTTTTTATTTTAGACTTATCCACATTATCAATATCACAGCATACTTCTGGTATGTTTTGCATTATTTTTTGTCGTAATCAATGTGCTATGTTTTGTGTTGTTAAAAGTCGAAGGAGCCTCAGCTGCAAATTGGAACTAAGAGCCATATATACAAATTAAAATAATACTACTTCATTTTTATTGAAGTAATACAAATAATGAAGAATAAAAAAGATATTCACGAACATTTCTATTGTAAATTACTTTAGAAATAATGCAGCAAGTTTTCCTTGTCTCTGTAATATTTATTATTGTTGGTCATTCTAACACTGAATAACCAGTGACCCTGCACAATTCTGAAGATAATTTATTTGGTGTAGACATTTGGTATTGTGTATAACAGAATAATTAATAATTTGAGTAAATTCAAATTAATGCTTATTTGTAATGATTTCTGTTGTTCAACCAAGTACTGGTGTTAAAAAGTGTTTTTGAATTTATAATTTTTGTTGTTATTGTTGTTGTTGCTATTGTTTATTTAGATGCTAATAGTGCAACACATGAAGATTTCAAGCCACATGATCTCAACGTACCACCCTACAGAGGTATCTGACACATTTAAATGTTTGTCAGGTTCTTCTGTCAATGAATTGCTTTTGTAATATCTCTGCTTTAATCTGAATTTGAATTGCAACCACAATGTAACTTGATCTGAAAAAAAATCAAACACGATATCAGCCAGAGGTGATAACACCTAAGAAATCCTATAAGTTGTTGCATCTATTGCTAGGTTTTTGTTCATGTTGGCAATTAAAGCTTTTGTTGCGCTCGAGTAGAATGAACAAGTAAAATGGAAAGAAAAAAGTTGCCACGTGTAAAAGCCTTCCTCATTGTTTTAAAATGCCACAACCACAATGTTTATATCTGTACATTATTTTATCAGTATCCAAAACTTTCAGGTTAAAAGGCATATGTTTTTGCCTTGTACTTGTATATATGTTGGGCGGTTTTGTCTGTATTCAGTGTTCTATGCAGACTAAATGATCTTACACACATTAGGTGGGATGTCGATGTCTGGTTCAGGTCATCCACCGCTACACAACGAGATGCACTACCGCATGTTTCCGCCTCAGCTAAAACCCGAGATTGACCGACCAATACACCAACCAGTTCACGAAGAAAGACATGGGTTACCTAGTATGGCACCTTTGCACCAAGACAAGCCTGACATGTCGCCACATACGGGTGGTGGTGGTTACTCCCAAATGGCAAGCACCAACCTACAAGGCCGACCACCGATCCATGGAAGTCATATGACAGGCCACGGGACAGGTACATATACATAATTTCTAGTCTGATCGTAGCAGTTATTGGAAACATTTATTTTATTAAACAAAAGGTCATAAAGCTTGCAGCAAACACTATATTATTGGTATAGAAAAAAATCTACCATTTAATGTCGTACTAGGCCTCACTTCACCACACAGTATGGGCGCACACGCAAGTCCATCCATGGTGGCTCCACATGCGCCGCAGGGTGGAATCAATTCGGCAGAAGCACCCACTATGAGGGACCATGATATGGAAGGAAGAGGGCACGTAGACCATGCAGGACGTCGACCAAGTGACCACATGATGCAACAGGATGGGCACGGAGTTCACAGTCCTGGTGGGCATATTTCTGACCGTCATCCTTCAATGTCCGGACATAACAATTTCTCGTCTGCAAGCCAGTACATGCATCGGCCGTCTGGCATGCCAAGCCACTCATCCATGTCTAGTGCTCCATCGCATGTAAACTCTCCCACTATGATGCAGGCTCACCCTGGGATGCCACCTCACCCGGCAATTATTTCCCAACCAAGTTCCAACCGATCTTCTCAGTCGTCGACGAGCGCTCCACCATTGACTCCAGTGCCATCCCACGCCGCATCTCCAATTCATCCTGGTACGTGGACATATTGTTTATTGTTAAATTTATTTACATAGTTCTTAAAATTATTTTTACAAGTAAAATTGGCACTTTAAGTTAAGCTTTAATTGACCTAACCTAAGACATGCTGTCAATCAAGTTATGTTAGATGATTATTTGATTATTGTTGGTTCTGTTGTCAAAGGAAAAAATCTTATAGAATATTTTTGTAATGTTTCCTTCGCGAATTTCGCATTTTTTTGGTACGCGAAATTTAATGCACGCAAAACCTTCCAGTGCACTTAATTCGCAAAAATAAATTCCCACGAATTTTTTAATTTTTTTGGGGGGGGATAATTATGTCTTAAAAACCCACGCCTTTCGCGATTTTCATCAGATCGCAAAATTATTTTTTTGTATGCAACCGCGAAATTTAATCCCCTTAAGGTATGTATGTTAGTAATAGTCTCAAAATCAAAAGGTAGGATTTGTAGAGTATTTATAGGCGTTAAAGCGTGACATCTTTGTTAAGGTCTACAATCTAAACATCTTACAACGCAGGTCATATAAGCCGACATGGAAGTATAAGTGATATAGAGAAATTAGCTGATCATCAAAGTGGGACTGGAGGTCAACAAATCTCCTCATCCTCTGCTTCCAGTAAGTTGAAACGTTTTTGCACGACTACATATATATGCCATTGTATACTTGAGTTTGTTATGAAAGGTTTTAAAGAACAGGACGTTCAGATTATGAGCGTTGTTGTTTTGGTTTTAATATAAATGATAAAAAAAACCGTAGTCTTTCTCTCTTTTCAGCTACTAGTCGCCCGAGCTGGTCTGCTATGAGCCAGCAAAGTCCTCAAACATCGAGCACTTCTGAAGCACACAGCTCTCGATCACACTCTGCCATGGGCGTGTCCACCTTTCCAGTACAGTCACCGAATTCGAGCAGCATGACTGGCGGACAAACCTTTTGTATGTCAGCTTTTGTATTTTCGGTGTCTGTGCCGAAAAATATGCGGATATCAAAGCAGCTTTGTGTGTTGAAATGTTTGTAATTCTTCCGTAGGGAATCCACCAGAACAGCCCACACAGCGCGGTGTCGATTATTCTCGTTCCTTGTCTCAGTCATCTACGTCTGGGCTTCTATCGAGACATCCTCGTAAGAAAATCTAATGTTATAAGGATATGTTTGTTCTGTTTCACTTCGTTTTCTTTCGTGGGATTTGTCTTCAGCTGTTACTTTTTTATGGGCCCCGTTTTTAAGCACAAGTTCTTTGTCGGTTTTCGTTTAATCTGAAAAAAAAATTCAAAGTATAAAAATTAGACCAATCACAATACTCAAAATTTACATGATTGACAGATGAGTTATAGAAGCGCTAACTATCACATTTTGTTTTGTTTTTCACTGTTTAGCGCCCGATTTCTGGACGACGATTGCATATTACGAATTGGACCAACAAGTGGGAGAAATCTTCAAAGTTCCACAGCGTTGCAGCAGCGTCATAGTGGATGGTTATGTGGATGCTTCTGGCAACGGTGGAAATCGATTTTGTTTGGGACAGCTTTCAAATGTTCACAGAACTGAGGCTAGTGAAAAAGCGCTTTTGCATATCGGTATGTTATTTTTATGCTATGTTTGTTCTGTGTTCTGTTTAGATAAAGTAATTTTATGACCCCATTTTTACATACAGTTATTCATTGATTAATGCTTCCATTAATTATCCGTTCACGTGTTCCTCTTTTTTTTAAAAAATGTTAATACTTAGTTAATTTGTGTGGTTTCTTCTATAACAGATTCGTGCATTCTTTCATACGCTCGTCTGTTTGTGCGCCCACTAGTTCGTTCGGTAGCCGTTTGTTAAGTCGTTTGTTTAGCTGTTCGTTTATTCTAACCATTACTCGTGTTGTATTTTATGTTCAATATGGTTTATTCTTATTCTTCTTTTGTAGGACGAGGTATACAACTTGACAGACGAGGTGAAGGTGATGTTTGGGTGCGCTGTTTAAGCGACCAAAGTGTGTTCGTTTCAAGTTACTACCTAGACAGACAAGCTGGCCGCTCACCCGGCGACGCGGTACATAAAATATACCCTCAGGCATACATTAAAGTTTTTGATTTACGCATGTGTTTTGAACAAATGAAACAGCAAGCGCAAGCTGCTCAGGCTGCTGCCGCCGCCCAGGTGGCTGCTGTGGCTGGCGGTGCAGGTGCAGCGTATAGTATGAGTCATCCATCAGCTTCCATTGGTGTGGATGACTTGCGCAGACTTTGTTTACTCCGACTCAGCTTCGTTAAGGGCTGGGGTCCTGATTATCCGAGGCAGTCTATAAAGCAGACTCCATGCTGGATTGAAGTTCGTCTGCATCGGTCTTTACAGCTATTGGACGAAGTTCTGCACCAGATTCCTATAAATGAGCCAATGCCGAGCGATCGTTGATAGATACTTTCCCGCGTGGCTTGTTACCGTGATGCTTTGCCAATTTACCGCGATTGGAAATCCTGTTAAAATGAACTCTACATTTCTTAAAAACGAAAGTTCTGCCCTTACATTGGAGCTGGGATCTTACTGTTGCAGAGTGAATGGTCTTTAAAAATTAGCTATCTTGTTTTAAATAACTTTTATATATTTAAGTGTATTATATTTTTTAGAATTTTTAATTTTAAATACGATACTTTATTTTTATTTTTTACATATATGGACAATATATACTGTGTGTAAACGTTTAGTATGTAAGAGTACATTTTAGTGGTAATGTTTTGTTTTTATTTTGTCTTGTTGTATCGTGCTCATTGTTTTGAACAACCTCGTTCCCAGGGCTTTTTGTCTCGCATCGGCGCTGCGCTTATTGATAGGTCTGACGTTCGTCTCGCCGTCCGATATGCAAAAAGAGACAAGTCCTGGGATCGAGGTTGTGTTTTGAAAAGAATCTAGAGCCGCTGTTTTGTTTCACTATTGATTTACAGAGAAACTAAATATTACAAAAAAACGAAAAAATTAGGCGTAATTAAACTGTCGACGAAATTCTTTGTCGTAATCTTCGAGTTTCATTTTGCGAGTTGTTACGACTAAACAACGTCATTTGATGGACATGTAAAGCACTTTGTTTTTTTTCCAGAGTTCTAATACTGTTCTAATACTTTCGTGAGGAAAAAAACACAGAAAAATGTTTGATTTCCATATAAACGCAAATTTTAGAAAATTAATCTTCTCGAGAGATCATATTTTCTGCAAATTTCACGGAAAAGGAACTTTTGCGACCACAGAAAAATGTGTGAAAAGAAACTCAAATATTGACACATTTTTAGATTTTCATAAACAGATCTAAAAAAAAAGCCAATCGCCTTTCGGTGTACAGGCTTGCGATCACCATGACGTTAAGGAGGGTGCAGGGTGCGTTTTTGAAATTTATTACATTTTCGGGTCAGTATTAAAAAAAGTAACATAATTTTTTTGATTTGAAATTTCAAAGACAGTCAAAATTGCAAAACCGCAAAAAATTGCAAAAAAACAAAAATGGAAACAAATATTTAGTGAAGTGTGACTAATCCGAAATGTTCAATATTTGGAAGATTAAAGTTTCTGATAAGATGAGAGCACAAATTAACAATAATTTTACGAACGCGCCTCTGGGTGAGTAGAAGGAAGAACCATTTTGCAGCAATGTTAAGATAGTGTTTAGTGCCAATTCACGAGTATTATTGAATTCACATATTAGGAATATAGTTAATTGGAGGATATAATGTGCAATTGTTCACCAATAACATTCAACAAGGAGTGAAGAGAGATAAATGTTGGAAGTAATGTTCGAATTATATGCTATTCAAGTTAACCTCGATGTTACTCGACTTCATTTGCTATTTCTGATTTAACTACCTTAAGGGAAGAAATTATTTGCGGAAGAAATTTGTGCGGAATATATTTTTGCGGATGAGTGACCCAGAAATGGCATATTTTGCGGAATAAATTTTTGCGGATAGCAACCTCAAAAGAGATATTGCGGAATAAATTTTTGCGGATGCAAGAAATTTGGTTTATCGAAAGTTGAGAAAAACCTAATTTAGTACCTAATTGTATGAAAAACATCCGATTTATGGAATATCATCTCTCTATTTTTCATCAAAATATCGAAAAAGAATACTAACAAATGTAAGATCAAATATTGTCACTGAAAATATCGAAAATATTTCTACATGGATCGTCCTCCACAGACCACTCCTCTTCGTCAGTATCATTTGCGGAATTTATTTTTGCGGGCGGATTTGGGCAAAATCCGCAAAAATTAATTCCGCAAAAAAAGTTCCGCACAAATTTCTTCCGCAAATAATTTCTTCCCTTAAGGTATATCCGGCTAAATTTCTTTATCAAATGTGAGGGTCTACCAATCAATGGTCTATAAAAAAATGATGTTCAAAGGCCTGTACATGAGGATTTTTTATGCTATGCTGGGTCACATTCCATCTTTCAACGGTACCAAATAAACTGATGCATTAATTTAATCCATATCCTTGAAGTGTTTTAAATCATATCCAATGCAACTAAGAAGACAGCAGCATTATCAAACAAAATATATTTTACATCGATTGAAATACTGTACACGTATATGGAAGTTACTCTTTAATCTATTTCGTCATTCGCTTTATATCTCCGCGTATCTGATACCATCAAATGATCAAGGAAACTCGGTTTACCAAGTCCTAAACCAAACACGTCATAACCTAAAATTCGTTTCTGATACTTTAACCTTTGCTTCTCCATTTCCTTCTGTTCCTCTCTGTATAAGATGTTATCTTCCTTCTGAAAAGCATAATTATGTATAAATTATGGCGAATGAGACAATCCCCCCTTCAGGTTTTCAATTTCATCACTGAATAATTTAAAACGACTTAATCCATTTCTTCTAAGCATTTTAGGTTAAATATGGCGTCATATCTCTCAAAATCAAGACATTTGTTACGCGAGTTGTTCTTTAGTGAAGAATGTTTTTTCAATTTCAAGCATTAAAATGCAAGAAATTAGGTACATCAAAACGTTTTCAAAAAGTTTAGTCCTATGGCACAACTAAAACAATACCAAGAAAAACAACAACAATAACAAAAACAAGAACCAACGACAACCACTACAATCACGAACAAAACCACATAGTTCAATGACAACAACGGCAACAATGACGCCGCCCACAACAACAACAAGAACAACAGCGGCAATACTACACAGACTCACCAAAGTTAAGTAAGGAAATTCGATCATCTGCTCAACTTTTTCAGCTAACGCTGTTCTGTTTCGTTGAGTCTTTCTCATGCCTTTTGTTATGTGTCTATAACGGCGATTCTTTCTAAAAAAAAGGAAAAGAAAAATGTTTCAGGAAACAGTTGCGAATAAAAGAAGTGAAAGCGTTTTTGAAGATTTATTGAAAACTTTGTTCTGAAAGAACGAACTAAGAATTAAAATTGCTGAATATTATAAAATAAAAATATAAAAATCACAGTTAAATCAAATCTCGCTAAAACAAATTTTTGTTAATTTTTTGTTTAACATAGTTTCTATGCAGATTGTAATTTGGGTTCCATAATTACCTAAACCTCTCCCAACCGAAAGTAATGAAGGAGACATCATAATTGCCATAAAACTTAGCACAAATATCTGCTAGCACATTGGAGGAAAATTATTCATTTCAAGAGATGTCATTTTATATTTCTAAACCTATAAAACAGGCTAAAACAGTGAACATAAACTTTGGAATAAAACAATGTTTCAAATGTTAAATAGACCTTTCCCGAATTTCCTAATTATGCCAAACTCAATTAAAGCGGTCGATATTAAAAACGATTCTTATCCCTAAGTTCCTTAGCAAAAGGTAGAACAAATAACCTAATTTCGTAAATATTTCTGTTCGTTAAGTGTCTCAATTCCGAGCTGAAAGTTACGGTCACACACTATATATAGCCGAGCTTTCCAAGAATAGCCTCGTTTTTACCATAATTATTTTTCTTCAAATCTAAATAAAATCCAACCAGAATATTATATTGCTCTAAAAACTTCATTTTTGTCATGATAATTTAATATTCTATCTGAATATCCTTATTTGAAGAGCACAGAACCATTATAAAATTTTGGATAACGTCTTAATTATTATAATTCATGAAATTCGGGAAAGGTGTATTAGTAAAATTAAAGCATAAAAAGGTTAAAATGGAATTTGGAACTGTTGATAAGAATATTTTAGGAAAAGAAAATTGTCTGAGTTTTTTTCAGACTGACCTGTTAACATCATAACAAAATTTTTTTGACTGACTTTCTTACCCAATCCATTGTCTTCCAGGAGTAGATAGACTTCTCGGTCTCCATCCAGCCTTGCTTAGAAGTATTCGTGTCAAAAGCATTGTGCAAATTGTATATATATTTTAACTAAACAAGAAATAAAAGCTGACTTTCTATAACCTGGATTATAAGATACATTGTAATTATAACACTATCATAAGAACACAATACAGTTATAAGCACTTCAGAGGAATCCTGATTTGTTTGGATAAGGGTCCAAATAAGAGCAAATATTGCTCTATAGAACTGGAAGAATCCAATAGGGTCAATTAAAGTGTTCAACTAAAGTTTTTTGCACTTTACTTTGCAGGATTAAAAATAGACCTTAAGTCTTTGAATCACCTATGCATAGACTTTTTTTATGCATAGACTTTTTTTGTGCATAGACCTTTTTAGGCTATGCACAGCCATGTTGTTAATTCAACTATATGTTGGTCATTTTTGTTAAAAATAATCAGAAAATTTTAAGCATTTTAACCCGAATCAGAAAAAGGACATGGTCCATTCTTAGTAGAAACCTGCTTTACTTTTCGTCCTGCTTTTCTTTTCGACCTTCTTTTCTTGGTGAATTCCTTATGAATAATATTATCTACACAAACTCATACCTTTGTTGTATTTGTCTCAGTCCTGTCTTTGTACTTTGTCCTACAAATCAGTTAGGGACAACGGCAAATTAGACTATTCCGCCTAAATAGGCTATGATAGACAAATTATGCGAAATTTATCTCCTAACTAGGCTATCGACACTAAATTTGCTTATTACAGCCTTCTGGTTCGTGGTCGCACCGATCTTTAAGGTTAAAAATGATCTAACAATTTTTGTAAATGTTATGGTGCGTTTTGAAGATATTGCTTTTAGATTGTTATGCCGCTGATCCACATGCGCACAACATTTTTTTTCCAGCGTGTTTTAAAAACCCGCCTAAATAGACTATTTTGATTTAAAAAAAGTTGGCGGATGGTTAGGCTATGATGTCCTAATTACGCTATCATACACAAAATAAGCTATTTGGACAATCTCGCCTCGGACCTTGTTCTAGTTGATTGGAAACGAGTTTGGTTGGTGGGCACGTTTACATGTATAACTTTTATATCCGCCAAGCAAATTCTATGAAATTTGACCTAAGCAAAGATGACTAAGACGGACATCACAAATATGTGGTGTTAGAGTCATTTGAGCACCAAAAATAGAGTCGGTCGGGCGGTCGGCAAATGATAACTCAAAAATTCGAAAAATTGTAGCCAGCCATCAATGCGCGCCATTAAACCGCCGATATTTAATGATAACTTGGGCACCTTGTTTAACCCTAATAAGCTCCAGAAATATATAAAAGAATTTGATATGACGTCACACCTGTTGTCATGGTGACACATCTGTCAACAGGTGGTAACAAAAAAACAAAAAAAAACTTAATTTTTAGTACAATTTGTTTTACATTCATTTTCTGCATTACTTATAGGTTTCTTAAACATATTTATTTGTTTATGGGTTATAATCTGTTACTATATGTCTAAAATTAATTTTTCAAATTTGACATATATTCAATCTTTCTGTTTTTTGTGATGATGTCATTGCTGACGGAATGACGTCATTCAAGTTTTTTTTATCCCAATGATGTTCTAACAACTTATTCAACATGTGTACCAAGTTTCAATACAATACCATGTTTCCTTCATCATTTTTGGAGAGGGGGCTTTTTTAGTAGGATTTGGGGTGAGGTCTTTACCTGTGGATTTCTCCTCACGAAAACATTGTTTAGGGTTTTAAACTATTATATATCGAGTGTTGCCTTCTGATTTATTTGAATTCATTTAAAGCCCTAAAAAAGCCTTCATGAGATGAATGAAATGGACTGAAAATAACTTTGCTTCACCTAGCACCCCTACCTTTTTTCCCGCCATGCAGATACCAGAGCAGAAAGAGCTTACTGCTGAAAATGTGAACAAAGAAATTCATCTATTGTGATGTCTTGTTCTCTCTAGGTGATCGCCACTTTTTCATAAAAGCTATTGCTTTGTGGTGATCTCCTTTTTATAGACTTCATTAAATATTGCAACGATATTTATAAAAACATAAATAAAATTAATTTTCTTTCCTCAACACTCAGAGTTCCTCTTTTCAAAAAATAAATGAAGGCTCTAACCTGCTAGATATAACTCTTAAGCTGTTCTACAAAACGTGTGCACACTGCTTCAGGCTACCATATTTGTTTTCATCAAAAAGGAGATCTAAAAAGGTCACAGGGTCACACAGGGCATATCATCCAGAGCGGCCATTATTACGATGGCCCCTATGGAAATTCTTTTCCAATTTAAAATTGCTTGTCTTCTATGATTCAAACAAATTATTTCTTCTGTAACAATGCTTTTAATTATTTTGACGCTTCTATTCTGCATTCTTCTCTGCATGTAGACCAAAAATCTTTAAAAATCTGTTCAGCAATTTGGCACCCACATATTTCTTGTTGCTTTTTGTAATATCGCCGCCCCGTGTCAAAAAGATACCTGGGGACGAGGTTAATAAATGTCAAAATGGGTGGCAAGGTCCTCGAAATCATGGTAACTACCACAAAAAAAACTTTTAAATTTAGAGTGTCAATTGGTTGGAATTAAAGCTGGATCCCCTCTTCAAGAACAAAACACGGAACAGAACAGAACCAGACAACGGTTAATCTCTGAAGTTTCATTAACCGATAAAAAAATTAAAAAATCGAAGTTATTTTTTAGCTAAAAATAACCAATCTAAAATAACTGATAGAATTCCGTTCTGTTCCTGTATAATTTTTTTCTTAAAATCAAAACAATATTTTGTACGAGAAATATTCTAAAAACAGTAAAAGAAGTTTTAAAATTGTGAGAAGTGAAAACTTTCTCGAGTGTCAATATAATTAAATAATCGTTTGTGATAATATTATTACACCATGTTGATACATTTAAACACAAAAGAAAAATCACAAGACACAGGTACACAAATTATCATTGCATAATTTTAAATGTTTATCCTTGTGAAAAAGTACATTCATTAAAAAAAATTAAAATCTGCCAATACTCAAAAAAAGAAAGAAAGGAGAAAAAACGTGTTCAAGATGGAGGTTATTACAGAAAAACTGGTACAATACTACATGTCCACCGATGATGCAGTCATATTGTGTGGGAATAACTTTAAAATTCCTTTAAAATTAGGCATAATAAACGCGTTTGTACCCGTTATGAAGAAATGTCTTGAAACTCCCCTTACACCTTCAGGAAATCACACAGAAGAAATAAAAATGATAAAAATAATCGACTTCGACGAAGAAACCGTTCAAGTGTTTGTCAATATTCTTCAAGACAGAATGGAATCATTTATAAAAAATTTAAAATGGGACACACTTGTAAAATTACTTAAATTTAGTCATTTTTACCAAGCTGAGGTTGTAGTGAAGAAGTGTTATTTATACGGTGCTGAGTTAATATGCGGCCGAACACGCAATGTAGGGCTAAGAATAAGAGTTGATGCTATACCTAATTACGAAGAGGCGATAGTACTTATGGCTCTATATGGCTTTCATAATTGGTCCGAAAAGGTGGCTGAGATAGCCAATGACGATGAGCGTATCAGGTACAGTGAACAATGGAAGTTATTATTCCGAAAATATCCTGATGTTATGGTGGTGGTGACGAATAGAATGCTACAGAAGAAAAATTGATAGATGATTTGTTTCTTTTGATTTTTGATATACAGACATCATGCTATTGTTTTAGGAAAAGCATGTTTTTAGTTATTATTATATTTTCGTTTTTAAAAGACGATAAGTTACCGCAGCTACTAGCGGCCGAGCCTTCCACCACAATATTTTTCATGTTTGATTTTTAGAGGGATGGGTATTACCTATATTGTAGCTAATTATTTCTCTATTTTTCTGCATGAAAACTAAACAGGGCAAAACTAAACAAGATAATTACTTTCTTGCCTGCAATGCAATGATCGCCTAAATTGTCTGTAACATTAGCGTACTGAAGATTATATAAAAAGAACAGTAATTGTTTCTTTTCTGTGTTACACGAAAGCGACCAATCCATCGCCATAAACATCAGGTTTTTTTCTGATCACATAACTCAAAAGATTGACAAGACAATTCAATTGTGCCTGAATCGCGAAATCCATGTTAAGGAGACAATGATCCAGGTCAAGGAAATATTGGACAAAATGCCTCAACCGAAAAATTAGACACAGAAGGAACTAATGCAGTAAATCCGCGTTTGTTATACCATATATTTTACAAACAAAAAACAACCACCATTCTTGCATTTCATTTATTTGCTTCTTTATAAAAAATGTTAGTGTGTGAAGCAGCAGTATGTTTGACAAGCGCCTTCTTAACATAAAGTCGATCATAAAAAACAACTCCCAACAAGACAGTGGATAAGGCAAAGAGAGGAGAAAGAAATATATGCCAACATTGTTCAGGAATTATCTATTGAGGATACAAGGACATATAGGAGAATATGAGAATGAGCAGCGGATCATTTAAGCAAATTCTAGATTTTACTTCGATGAGTAAAGCTCAACTTACGATCAATCACAACTCCTAAAAGTGTGATTTAATTACTGCTAGAGATCATTACGTTATTCTCAGATGATTCATTGACTTCATCAAACCTGTTTCGGGAAAACGCAAAATAAAAAACTGAAATTCATATATGTAGTATTTGGAGTTCTAAGAAGAAAAAAATTAGTGTAAATCGTTTTTCAAACTGGAAATAAAGTCCAAATTTAGTGTGAATTAATTTTTGCGAATTTTGCGAATATGGTGGTTCCCAATAATTTTTGTGGGAACTACAGTTCGCGAAATTGACAAAACCTTGCAAAATTAGCGAAAATTAATATCCGCGAAAATTAATTATCTTAAGGTAGTAGAACCACCAGACATTTTGGATAACGCACAAATTAACTTTTAAGAAGGCACAAAAATTTTTTTATTTAGAAATTTAAAATCTCATTTTCTATATACTAATCGTCCCTTTCGCTATGATTCTTAAAAGATCATTTTCAGAGTAGTAAGCCAATTTTATTTTATGACCATCTCCATAATCAAAACTATTATTAAGTATTCTGCCAATACCATGACTTATAAAGGGAGGTTCTTCCGATGTAATCACTATGTTTGACTTTACGTTTATCGCATGTGTTGCAAATACTGCAAACATTAACTTGCTTACACCTTTCCCTCTGTGAGATGCGGTAACCATCGCCCTTTGCAGCTCGACAGTGTTTCTGCGTGCAATTAGTTTCTTTTCTGCACTGTTTAAGTTATATCCTTCAACATCCAGAGAAATGTTTTTCTTTCGGTATACTAAACGTGCGCATGCCATTAATCGTCCTCCAACAAGAGCACCACACCAAACACTGTTGTTCTCGAAACGATCTGTGATGTATCTTTGTCCATCATTGTGCATGTTGTACTGGAAACCTGTTTTTAAATCAATATTATGCAGTAACATAAGATATGTAGGAAATGTGATGCAACATTGAAATACAAGACCACCAACGGACTTCGTTCCTTAATCCTATTCATGTCAAACATTTTCTTGATTAGCATTTCAAGCTTTACACAATAAAGGCAACGGGTGAATAAATTTCTAAAATAATTTTTTTTAAAACTCTTATATCTCCTTAATCGTTGATCAAAACCGCACGATCCTATATAGTCGGCGCTCGTTATCTCAACTACCTGTTATCTCGATCTTTCCTTACCGTAATTATTCTAATTTAGTGCGGCCGAAAAAATAATTATTTTGGACATGCCGCATTAATAATTAGAGGAGATAAATTACCATCAAATCATCAACTCAAGACCGCACTAATAATAAGAGGAAAATTTTATCATTACCGCACTAAATAAGAGGAAAAAAAATACACATATTATTTTTTGATAAATTTTTAATTTTTTTTTATTATTTGTTTTTTCTTCTCTTCTTCTTTCTGCTTTCTCTCCTTCTCAAACTGTGTCCATTTTATTTCCTTATTGATAGGAAAAATGTCAAGCCGCACTATAATTAGAGGAATCTTTGACCCTTCCCGCACTAAATAAGAGGAAAATTGAATATTACCAACATTCCATCCGCACTAATAATAAGAGGAAAATAAATTGTTCAATTTTCGGAAAAAAGGCCAACCGCACTAATTAGAGGCCGCACTAAATTAGAATAATTACGGTATCTTGACCAATTTTCATCGGTCCCTTCGGCATTTCAACCTCCTGTAGGCTAAAACACGTCCAACATCTCGACTACCCGTTATCTCGACCTATTTTTACGGTCCCTTGAGTACATTTTATCAGGTTATGTCGACCTTTTCTGTAATTCTTCGAATTTCATCACACAGAAAAATTCCATCAAGAAAACATTCGAACGTTTGAATTTCTCAAACTTTCTCAAAATCAAGATTTTAGCTAAAAAGCAAAGTAGCATTGTGAATTTTTTCAAATGATTAAATACATATAGCATGAGAATAGTAATAAATTGTTTACTACCCAATTTAGTTCAATACAACATAAATATAATGCCAGATTTTCAAAAAATAATTTTGAAGTACCAAAAATTTTATTAAAATCTAGCACATTTTCAATTAGACATCGGGGACCATACCTTTGGAATACTTTTTTATCTGATGCAATTAAAACAAACAAGAAGCCCTGCGGCTTAAAGATTTCCGCTATTAGCAATAATCTGAAAAAGATATAAAATCGTGACTTGTCACGATTTTATAGCTATAATACATTATCTTTCACCAAAAATATCCAGACTCAACAAATCCCTTTAAATTAAAATTCATGAATAATTAATTAGTTCCGCTGAATACAGCTTTAGTCTACGTGCTTACGAAATTGTACAGAAGGAAATGACGTAATTATTAAAGGGAAACGTTAATAACATCATGGCGCATCATAAGACGATCTTCATTATGCTACACTGCACGAGCTTTAACTTTCGATAGCATATAAACTTTAAAATAAAGTATTGTTCATTGGATAATAAAACAATTTGTTGCACTGTTAGCATTCTTATTGGCTTAAAACTCATTTTAGCCTCGTTCTCAGAAAAAAATCTGTCAAAACGAGGATTTAGGCTTTAGCCTGGATAAGTTTCGGGCGTCCAGCCTAGCTGCGCTGTCTCTATCTCTCTCTATCTCTCTATCTCTTTCCTCAGGCGATTTTAAAGATTCCGCTTTCGCTGGCGAAAATCAACAAAAGAAAAATACAAAAACAAAATTATTAACGACAGAACTGATAGACATTTATAAATATTTTTAGATACACACTCGTATACCGTAATGCTTCGAATAAACGCCGGGGGCGTTTATTAAATTTTTTGACATTTTTGGGGGGCGTCTATTCGAGGGAGGCGTTTAAAAGAGGGGGGCGTTTATTAAATTTTTTACACTTCGTCTCTTTTTCAGTTTTTAAGATACCTATATATCTTCACAACAGAAAATAAAAGATATTCACATGTTTTGGAGAATGAACTTCAAAAGCGAAAAACTAAATTTCCAACCTCAGACCTAAGGTTTAGGAAAAAAGTAAGTAAGTATACTTTTACTGTCGCCTCGAATAAACGCCCCTTATGAGGGAGGGGCGTCTATTCGAGGGGAGCGTCTATGGGAGGGGGAGCGTTTATTTAAAAAATGACTGAAAAAGAGGGGCGTCTATTCGAGGGGGGCGTTTAATAGAAGGGGGGGCGTTTATTCGAAGCATTACGGTATAGACTTTTGTATAATAGTTAACATATTTCTTTACTATATTTGATATCTGTTTTAATATTATTTTAACTCTAGCTAGTGTAGAGATGGAATATACCCTGTTATTTTGTGAATTCGCGGTCAAACTCTCATAAAAAAATATCATACAAAATATTGCTTGTGACGTCACAACTTTTCATCACGCTCCATTACACAAAATACCGTTAATCATCAGCAAAAATCCACTGATCATCAACGCATGCGCAATAAAGAGGTGAACACCCAGAATAGATATCATACCCCCAAGCCTATAGAATAAATGAATGAACAATGCAAGGACTGTGAACGTATGCTGGATGAATATGATAGGTGTAGATGGTAAACAAATGGTAAACTTTTATGCTGGTACTTTTATCAGGAATATATCACATATAACGGGGGTGGTTGCGTATGTACGATGAAAATTCTCTGAAGTCGTTTGAAATATAATAAACAACATGTTGAAATTTGAAAATGAAATTGTGAAACCCCGAGAATTCTATAACTTTACAGATATCAATGATATTAGTATGAACCACCTGACAGTGTCAGGCCCCGTTCCTTCCAACAAAGGCGATGATCAACGGTACATTGTAGGATATCATACACGAGACCTTGTAGCGGCCCACAGGGTAAAGACGCCTGGGGTCTGGTCCAATGGGGTGAGTCAATACAATGCCAATGACGTGCCGGCGTACCCCATTTTCAACCACCTTTGAGATTAGATAAAATATTTAAAAAAAAAAATTAATTAAGGCTTATACTCGGGTGGGGATTCTAGGTAGTGCTTACATACTGTACAGACCTGACGTTTTTAAAATCTCATCATGTGCCTCCTGCCTCCCTTTCGCAACCAGCGAAAGGGAGGCACCTCTTCATTGGCCCGGTCCTCTTCATTGAGGGCGTTCACAATACGGTTAAAACGTTGCCGCATCTGTTCCTTTAGCAACATATACCTTTGCTTCTCCTTCACGATCATATTAAACTCATATTTATCAATCACCCCATTTTCAACCGCCTTTGAGATTAGATCAATAATAGAGTTCAGCTTTGATTCCGCCAATAGTGTTATATTCTCATGCTTCTTGGACTTGACGCCCATTTTTTTTCTTTTTTTTCCTATATTTTATAGATCATACAAGACCTATAAAATATTTAAAAAAAAAAATTAATTAAGGCTTATACTCGGGTGGGGATTCTAGGTAGTGCTTACATACTGTACAGACCTGACGTTTTTAAAATCTCATCATGTGCCTCCTGCCTCCCTTTCGCAACCAGCGAAAGGGAGGCACCTCTTCATTGGCCCGGTCCTCTTCATTGAGGGCGTTCACAATACGGTTAAAACGTTGCCGCATCTGTTCCTTTAGCAACATATACCTTTGCTTCTCCTTCACGATCATATTAAACTCATATTTATCAATCACCCCATTTTCAACCGCCTTTGAGATTAGATAAAATATTTAAAAAAAAAAATTAATTAAGGCTTATACTCGGGTGGGGATTCTAGGTAGTGCTTACATACTGTACAGACCTGACGTTTTTAAAATCTCATCATGTGCCTCCTGCCTCCCTTTCGCAACCAGCTGGGCCCGCTCCTCTTCATTGAGGGCGTTCACAATACGGTTAAAACGTTGCCGCATCTGTTCCTTTAGCAACATATACCTTTGCTTCTCCTTCACGATCATATTAAACTCATATTTATCAATCACCCCATTTTCAACCGCCTTTGAGATTAGATCAATAATAGAGTTCAGCTTTGATTCCGCCAATAGTGTTATATTCTCATGCTTCTTGGACTTGACGCCCATTTTTTTCCCGGCTGTCCTAAGACCCGCCTGTCCTACCCCTACAGCCACGGTCAGGCCTCCCATTGCCACTGCTAGTGGTACACCCATTCCTGAGAGCAGGGTTCCGATTCCTATACCAGATGTAATTACACTAATACCAAGCAGTCCATGATCGCAATACCTAATCCAGGTCCCATGCATCTTAAACTTTTTTGCGAGTTTGTCCCGCTCCTTAATCTCATTTCGCAGATACTTCTCAATTTCACCAATCTCATCAAGTCTATACTTTTGGCTTTCCTCGGGTATATCGGCATGTGCAGGTGCACTCGGCAAACTAGGGTATAGTTTGCTGATATCGCTCATCGTTCTTCTATCACTAGTTGCATGGTTATCCCGGTGAACGAAACGTTTTTGTCGTGGTGGAATTCGTCTGTCAACATAAACTCCAAACGATCCGTGGACCCCTTCAAGGGCATGTAAATTGGGGTCTCAAAACTCCAGGTTAGCATATCCCCCCAAGCGTTTAATTCCTTGGTGGGTAACAAAGCGAGAATTTTAGATTTTTTGCCCTTAAGTAGGCAGTCGTCTTCATCCAATTGAGGGCAAACGAGTCGTAGTCGAATATAGATGTCAGTCTTGTAGAAGGAATCATAGTCTCCCTTCTGATAGTACTTTTTACTAGGGTCGTAGGATAGACCCAGGAGCTCCTGCAGCTGTCGATGAATAACCACCGTGTACCCGTCGGCGACACGGAGCCTACAGAGTCCATTTTTCAGATACAAAGTATATGATCAAAGACATTAACAAGGCAGGACCTTTACAATACCCTAAGATTTTTCAATGTGACAATGGTTCTGAGTTCAAGTCAGATGTAACGAAGTTGCTAGGGGACAAGGGTGTCGAGATTAAGCGGGCTACTACCAAATACCACCATACATTTACGGCCTTTGTGGAGTCGTACAATAAGGTACTCGCGGAAAGGCTCTTCAAGCCTCAAGATGCACAAGAGTTGGTCTCTGGGGAGCCCAGTACCATTTGGGTCAAGCATTTGTACACTATCGTCAAAAATCTAAACAGCAGCAAAACTGCCATGATCGGCCTAAAACCTAACAAGGCTATTAAACTCGATGATGTCCTGCTTGCGAAAAGTCAAGAATACCCCGAAGAAAAACCCTTACCTGAGGATGGTTTGTACTTGTACCTGCTACAAGCAGGAGAGGAGCATGATGATTCGAAAAGGCGCGCAACCGACGCCGTTTGGAACAAACATACTTACAGATTGGAATGTATTGTAGCGGGTAGCCGTATTTTATACTATTTGAAGGACGGCCCTGATCGTAGCTTCGTGTCAGAAGAACTCATGCTAATTCCTGAAGATGTTCAGGTCCCTCCGGATGTTATCAAAGAGTGGTAATAGCTCTTCATTCGTCATCATCATCAATCGGATCTCGCAGATAATCCAAAGGATGTAGGGTATAGAACGGGTATCCATAGACGATAGCTTTGATGACATTGGGCTCATTTTCCAAATCAATATCGACTAGACGTCTATCCGTTATCGGAAAGTTGAGTATATTGCCTATTGTTGATATATCAGCCAAATCTGATAGCTTCAAGTCCCTATCCTTGATGACCTGATAACAGAGTGCCCCATAGTTGTTCTCCTTAACCGCAACGATATTGAGCCCT
Organism: Hydractinia echinata; assembly: GCA_030067915.1. NCBI lineage: Eukaryota > Metazoa > Cnidaria > Hydrozoa > Anthoathecata > Hydractiniidae > Hydractinia > Hydractinia echinata. Next base: position 128,364 of record JASGCC010000104.1, on the reverse strand, counting down.
AGGCGCCCAATATCATCCTCTAAATCCTCGTCGATCTCGCTTCTTACAAATGTACCCCATGCCTTTTCGCCTGACGCTACCCTGTTTAAAAGCTCTTCGTCGGTTTTATATTCAAACCCCTCGTAGTATACCCCATCTCGATACCTAAAATTTTCCAGGCAGGTAGGACAATATCCAGTCACTGACCCTGCCTTGATACAACAGTGTAGCACGGGTACTTGTATATCGTAGTTGATTGTAAATTGATTTTTTTTTATGTATGCCTCCATCTTTTGATATTTCAATGGTTTTTAACATACAACCAAACGGGTCTAAAATGTATATTTTTCCAAAGCGTCCCTACACATTAGAAAAATTAAACCTATTCCGCTAGCTCCAGGAGACGTTCATGCGTGTAGTGCTCGCCAAGCCTGAAATGTCTCACACGCTCGGGGTTTACCTCGATACATCCACGCTCCCTGAGCCAGTTGTAGTGTACGATGGCATTTGGTGTCTCTGCCAGTACGACAATCTCACCCCCGGGGTGGTCAACAAGTTTGTTTCTAATCTTTTGCGCCACATACCCCTGCTGGCCACAGATGGCGAGGTATGGAAAAGGGTCGTTGTTGCTCTTCTGGATCACAACCATACCGTTATCTTTTCCAGGATCTTCTAGGTAAGGCACGGCACGTTGCTGTAATGCTTCTACTTGATCTTGGAGCTCATCAAGCTCGTCCTCCAGGAAGACAATTTGATCCTCATTGGTCTCTAAATCACCCGCCATTATAGCCATGGCCGTATCTCTGTCCTCGATTGCTGCAGCAAGCCTTCGCATTTCCCTGGGTAGCACCTCTTCTACAACCCACTCCAAAAATGATTCTGCTTCGGGCTGACCACATCTCAACAGAAAACAATAGAGGCCGGGCTCGGTCAGTAAAATTGTATTTGGTTGGGTGTGGACACCGGTGTCCACACCTTGGAGATCGGGAAAAGTGGTACCTAACCGCATTTTATACTTATCGGGAACATATCGCTGAATGGCTTTTACTCCCGCTCCTCGCTTATATCCAGCGGCCCTCCAAACATCGGAGGCTACGATACATTGACCTTTATCCTCCACATAAAATGATCGGACTTGTTTTCCTTGGAAATAATCAACTGCTGTAAGAGACATCCTTGTTCCATTTTCAGGTAGAATTTGAATTTTTTCTATGGTCAGTCGAGAATCTTCCAACCCCTAGGGTGTTCAAACCTTACGTATAGGCATGTATGCTTGGATCTTTTCAATTCACCCTTTATATCATCCCAATCGGGGATCATATTCGTCTCTTCGTCAATCATCCTCATGTCCGAGCGTTCATGAGGGTACCACAAAAACAGGACTTTGTTCTGCCTCCTCAGATTCTTGGGTAAGGCAGTGTAGCTCTGCATTAAGAGCCATAAACTGTGCTTCCTGTGCCTACCCGAAATAGCCAATTCAAGCAGGGATTGTCGCCGCTTATCGAAGCTTTCGTCGGATATCATGTCGTCAACTATGAAAAGACTATCCTCGCCTGCTAATAACGACGACAATTTCGCTATCCATTCAAACAGCTGATCCGTGGGGTCTATCAGGAACACGTAATCATCCTTCCAGAGCGAGGCCCTTTCTAAATAGGTGGTATTCCATCGTATAGTAGGACAAAGTATGACTATGTTGTGATAGTGCTTTTATATTCGTTTTCAAGTAGGTCTAGAACACGTTGCGTTTTTCCGCAACTTGTCGGGCCTGTAAAGATAGCCGTATGTGGACTTTTAATAACATCTAGCATCATTTACTAATAATATAACCACTTTTGATTATGGATTTTTGAAAATACCCCGGCACAGCTTAAACATATCAACACACCGCCGTGATTGTTCACCAAAGACCCCCGGCAGGCAGGGCAGAGCTTGGTATTTTGGGCCTTATATTCAAGTGGTAGTGGAGTATATGTTAATTTTCCCTGTAGGCATCGCAGTACCTTACGATATCTCTCAATTAGCAATCCTTTTCCTGGCTTACATCGGTTAGCGCTTCAATGAGTTCGGCGTACCGGGGTATGATGTCGTATGTCAATAAAATATACAAAAGTAGATAATTTTCATCCTGCTGAATATCTCTAATGCCACTATCAGTGGCAAGAATGTCTACCTTTTGTTCGATAACAGGGTCCTTACATTTTGTACGCCGCCTAGCCTTAGCTTTATCGAGGCAACCTATGCAGCTTTTTGTTCGACTATTTCCTCTAAGCCTGAAACTGTCCAGGGCTAACAGTTTTTTACATTTGATGCATGTCCTATTCATTTTTACTTGAAGGTACTCGCCGCCCTATATAATGCTTTGGAAACATCGGCAAGCGTTGGGGACTTACCGGTCTCAACATACTTAAAAGGGACCTTGTTATCTATATGCAAATATTTGTAGAGCTCCCAGGTATAGCCCTCGGAAATCTGGGACTCCATATGATCCCCACATATACTCATGAGGTCGTATAGCGTCCTATTCCCTATATGTTCACACTTTGTGCGATGTTTGTTGCGTGATGTTTTGCTAATATTGAGACAATTTATGCATTGCTGATTTAGCTGACCACAAGGCTTGATCCTGAAATTATCAAGGGTTAAGACTTTTTTGCAATTTGAGCATTTCTTACCCTCCTCCATTTTCTATTTGCCTCTTAAGGCAAATAGAAAATTTTATCATGTGGTCCACGACTGTTTCGTACAACATGTCCAAAATCTCCTTTTCCTTCGGGGTTACGTTGCTTGTCATTTATTATAGCATTTTAAAGATCTCGGGATGAACCTTGCCCTTTTGTTGATGTTCGGGGGTTGGCTTGTGGGTTTCTCCACCATTTTTGCCACCCCTACTAAATTTATACCAGACGCTAACAGCTATCGCAAACACGGCAAGCGTACCTACACCATACATGTACGGCATTGGGATCATCGACTGTACGGAACTAGTCCCAGAAGAGGCTTTGACTGCAGGCTCTACAGTACCCTCTTGCTGTTTCATTTTCTCCTTTCTTTTCTTCATCAGTGCTGCCAACTTGTGACCCTGGGCCACACGCCCCGGATGCTTTACTGGTTTTGTAATTATTCGCTCTTCTTGTTTCTCTTCCTCAGTCATTTATGTTATAGCACCGCCGTCCGAGGCTCTTCCTTAGTCTCCTCTTCCTCCTGTTTCTTTTTTTTACCCATATGCCGGGCCGTGTGTCCTGCTACCAAGATAGGCGCCAGACACCTCCCAATGGTACAGTACACAAGGATCCCTAGGTCTGTCATGGCATCCCTGATAATAGGGTCATCTTCGATATCTTTTCGGAGGTCCTCAACGCTATCAATGTCCACTATATTTCCAATCAAATTTGCGTATAGGCTGACTACGTGGGTAGACAGTGCCCTAGCAGTCTTTTCACCCTTTTCGTAGAGTTCTCGCTGAAGGTACTCGGTATGTACCTTGTCGATTGCCTCCTCAGGAGCCTTGTCGACAAACCCTTCTGTACATTTTTTAGATAGGAGATGCCCCTTGCCCTTACGTAGGGCCTCCTTCAAAGCTTGGCTTTTATCGATGGGTTTCTCTACATGTTCATATTCTGTAGAGCCTGTGTCGAATACTTGTGCAAGGTCGGACATCCTGTTTATTATACGGTGGTATCGAAAAAAACAAAATGCGATCATGGCATAGGGTAAAATTACAGCAATATACAAACACACTTCCATTTATTCGGGGTTATAGCACAGGCGGAGAGGTATGTACCCCATCGCTATGTACAATTCTTTTGTCATAAAACGCAGAGAGGCCGAGCTTGTTTTGTTCGTACGTGATCATACCCTGCTCATGTACCCGAAAACCTACGTTTTTGGCCATGTCTAAACCACCCTTTAGCGCACTCAGGTATCTACCCCAGGTCAAAGCATTTTGTCTCTTTGACATGCTCTTGCACGAAAATTTAGTACCTTCTTTAACCTCCACAAAATAACACTTGGCTGTCAGGGCAATCATCCTAAACCCAATTAATTCCGCTTTAAATAGCCCCCCTGTTCGACTCGATTATATATCGGTGACGAGCCAGTTTTTTACATCCTCATCATACTCGTCAACCAGTTTGGGACGAACGACATCTCTTAACTCTTCCCCAGAGATGGCAAAATAGGCACTGTCGGTGTCCATGTAAATGTACTCAAAGTCTCGACGATCCACGTACTTGTCCAGAAAATCGTAGTAAAATTCGAGCATGCGAAGCTTAGCTAGTTGGTACACTGCAATACCACACTGGTAGGCTCTATCGATAGTACACTTGTTTTTGCTCCTTCTTACCTCATACGCATCCCCAATCTCTTCAAGGTTCTCGAGGTACGGGCTTCGCAGGGCTGCATCAACCTCCTTTTCATCCCTCGTAAACGTGGTATTTGCGTGCCTCGCCAAATCTTCAATCATCTTGCCGTAGAACGAGTTGCCTTTCAACTTTGCCGTATCCCCCGCAATACGCTTGTCGGGGTCTTTATCAGCCTCCCGTCGTGCATCAGCAATCTCTTTTGGAAACCATTCAAAGGGCCTACCTCTAGCATACTTGAGAAACCGATAAAAGGCAGTCACTTTCAGCGCATGGTCAAGGTACCATTTTAGCACAGGGGTATACAGTAAGATCTTTTCAGCCTTTAACAACCCTAGAAGCTTACGTGTTCCAGGTACACGCCTGCGACCCGTAGTTTTCAAGTATTCGTGCATGTGCTCGGGGATTTGATCATCGGTTATCTCCTTGACGACAAACAGGGGAGCCATTTCGCCGAATTTGTCACGCAGATACTCAGGCACCTCGATATCAACCTGCGCAAACCAAAAAAACGACCCAGCCACCACACCTCGTGCCAGTAGCTCTAAGTTACGTGCCGATGTCGGTGCGGCCACCTTGATCAACTGTTCCTTACCACAGGGAAAGTCTTGCATCAAGGTACTCGGGTAGAGCATATTTGCGTCGTACCCTAGAATGGTCCTACACCTGTGGGGTTCGCCGTACACGTGAGATCTGATACCCGTCACGTCTCGTTCGTGGTATCGACAGAATACGATCGCAGGACCGCCAACCATCCCCGTCCGTAAGAGCTCGTAGGCCTCATTCCTCGTACATTTTTCACATGCTTTCCGTACCTCCTTGCAGGCCTTACAAGTTTTGCTATAACAAGAGTCCTTACACTTATGCCTGCATGGGTCCCCCGGAGCATATAGCTCTAGTTTGCGGTTCAACCGTATGGATTTGTTCAACACGTACCCCATCGAGACACCTGAAATACTTACCGCATCCTTCAAAATGTCTATCTCGTCGTCGTAATACTGCAGCCTCGTCTTATCCACGGTCTCAATGAAAGGTTCCACATCGGCTAGGTTGTACTCACGCAACCAGTCCATCATGGTGACGCAGCCTCGTTTGTAAAACTCAGCGCAGAATGTCCCGTACTCCTCAGGGGATAGCTGGTTTTTCCCACTTAGCCGGCTATAAAAGTCTTCGGGAGCGACAGGCCCAACATGGTTCAGCTTGTCGTGGCCTGTTAGCCATTCATATGGAAACATGATGATGCACCAACCGGCATAGCTTAGGCCAGGGGCAAGGAAATTGTTGATGTCGAGAAATATAAACCTCGAGGTGGTGAGGAACATATAGTCATTGTCCTTCTTAGCTACCTTGATCTTATCGCCTTGCGCGATTTCTTCAACAAAATACCGCTTGATCAGGTTGATGTCGTACTTGCCAGAATTAAAACCGATTACAGAGACTTGGTTTACCCACTCGTTCCACAACTCCTGGTTCTTTTTGGAGAGCATGTCAAAGTCGTCAGGCTTCGGGTACATTCTCTCGACCTCCTCCACGATCAGGGTATGCCTCTTTTCCAGCTCCCCCACAAACTGTTTGACCAAGACCTTGGGATTTTCGTGCTCGATGAACGTCGGGTCCCCATTCAAGCTGTCGGCAATACCCATGTACAGGTGTTTGACCGCATATTCTACAACCTTTGTTGTTTTTGAAAAAAATGAAGAAATTATCATACCAGGGATACCAGGTAGCGCGGCATCTACCTTCGACGCTAGGTATTCAAGAAATCCCCCAAATTTTCTAATTGCTCCCCAATAAACTTTTTAACGAAAACCCAAAATGTCACGCTTACGGGAATGTGTCGAGAAATATATGTTAAGTCAGAGGTTTGTTGATAATTTAAAGGATGAAGGAGAGCTTCAAAATCGAAGACGATATAGTGGGGATACGGCCTGAACTCCTTCTTAAAATACCTCTTGATTTTGGGTGGTTTTTCACATTCCCAAGCTGTGACGAGGTTGTAGCCCTGTTCCCGTATCATCCTTTCCTTAGACAGGGTTGCATCGTAATGAGCCTTGTCTGCGTCAGTTCTCGCAGGCCGACAGGGACATCCATGCCACTTACAGCCGTGGTACTCATAAACGGTTTTTGTGATGGGCTCATAACCATCAACTTTCCACTCCTTTTTATCCTTGCGGATAACGCGTTCACCACCATGACCGCATAGTGCGTGATGTATGTGCCTCCCAGTTTCCTGCGACATGTATTCAATCCATTTTGAAGCATCTAGCTAAAACCCTCAGCGTAAAAGACCTTCCCCGCCTTGCTCGGCATACGTTTAACCTTCCCCCTTTGCAGATAATCGTCGTCTTGACACGCTCGCATTCGTTCCCCTGATGCCGCGTAAGGGAAAAGGCGTAATTAAATTTCTGTTTACATACCTCGCATTACTAGTGTTGTAAATATTACAACTGAAGCTGTACACAACCTTAACGCGCATTTCTATGTGGGTTTCAATTTTTCGCATGATCGCGTCCCCTAGAGGTTGGTTTAGATGCTTGTTGAACCTCCATGTCTTGATCCTATTTCCATCCTCCAGCATCTGGATATCGTCCCCCCGGATATCCCCCGCGTAGTCCTCCCTTGCCTCCTGTTCAACCTCGTCGTGAAGCGTTGTACCTCCCGAAATTTGTTCCTTTGCCTTGTTGTAATAGAATGCAACGGTATTCGGCACACTCTGTAGTCGATCGGCAAGAGCGTCGCGGGTTGCTGCCACTGGTGCCGACACGGTGCTATATAGTTTGCTGATGGCATTCTTAAACCAACTCATCCCTTTCTTATATACAGATTTTAACAAAGTCCGCAGATTTCATTTTTATTGCGCATGCGTTGATGATCAATGGATTTTTGCTGATGATCAACGGTATTTTGTGCAATGCAGCGTGATGAAAAGTTGTGACGCACAAGCAATATTTTGTATGATACTTTTTTATGAGAGTTTGACCGTGAATTCACAAAATAACAGGGTATATTCCATCTCTACACTAGCTACTCTCTCTCCTTTTTTGCTTAAAAACGAGGCTTGGTGATAAGGCAACTTGTGCCTTTCTTTTTGCTCCAGCCATTTTTGTAAATATTTAAAGAAATTAAAACCTGTAACATTTATATGACGGCGAAATATATATATATCTATCTAAAAATAAAAAGTAAAAAAATAATAATTGATTCTTCTAATTAATAGTCCATCCCTGACCAGGTTTAAAAATTTAAATAATTTTTCTAATGTGGGCATGATATTGACAAACTTTCCTTATCTTGACTTTTTTCACGATCGACGCTCCTTATCTCGACTATCCACTATCTAGAATTTTTGTTATCTCGACCTTTCTCACCAGTCCCGTGGAAGGTCGAGATAACGAGCGTAGACTGTACATTATTTTGATCCGCGTTTCAAGTTGTACACAATACAAGTAATAGCTAAAGAGAATTGTGAAAAAAATTATTTAAGCATCGACAGGTCATTGCTGACGTCATCAAAATTTAAATGATGGAATTTTTTATTTTTTTGCAAAAGTGGATATTTCCACGGGCCTTATCGACTAGTTGACGTTAAATTAGTGTTATTGACGTCGCCACGTTTAATTTGTCGATTAACATTTGAGACATAACTTTTTCGGCAACATCAAAGAAAAATGAGTATGTCCACTTTGCCTGTCACAGTCACACGACACACTTTGCCTTTTAGTATACTACCGTAAAGCTTCGATTAAGCGACCCCCTCAAACAAGCGCCCCCCTCCAATAAGCGCCCACCCTAGACCTGAAATTATTGAATAAGCGCCCCCCTCGAATAAGCGCCCACCCTTCGAATAAGCGCCCACTCCTCGATCTTCAGAAACGGGTGCTTATTCGAATTTTCGACAAAAAATTAACTGTAAGGGTCGATTAGGGATTAAAAGACACTTGTTTTAGTTTTCTTTATTATCTATTTCTTCTTGAATTTCAATTTCCTTTTCCTTTTCATCATGATCATAGATATAGCAAGGAAATTTTTTAAAATTAGCTTCGTGGATTGTTACATCAATGTTTTTTTGTTTCTCCTCGAGTTTTTCCATCAAAACTTGATGTAGATTTAGAAATAGATATTCTTTAAAAGAAAGAGAAAAGTCTTCAACTATTGATATTTGCAAGGTGTAATTCCTAATTTAACAAAAATGTTCTTAAAATCTTACACAAAATGTCAAATGTCAAATCACATTAGATCCTCCACACAAAACTTACACAAAATATAAAAAAAACCAGCTGGCGAATCTAGTTGATAGAAAGTTACAACAACAAGTCACAACACCAACAGTCACAACATTGCAAAAAACCGACAGTAACAACACCGATAATAAAAATGTCAGAAATAACGCATCTCAAATATATAATACGTCTTACGCGATTATGTGAAAAATCTTCAATATTTTGATCTGAAATGTCAAAAAGCAGGCTTTTCAAGAGTTAGCACAAATCAACAAAAATAAGTTCTTACGCATTTTAAATATTGTCTTTCTTCTAAAAGCTTATACAAAAATATGAAAAAGCCATAGTTTGGAAAACATCAAATTTAAATCTAGAAAAATTAGTCATTTCGGTTGCATGAAGGAGTAAATTTCAAATCAACAAAGATCCTTATTTTGGAAACATTGTGTACTGTTCTTCCTCGCAAAAAGTTACACAAAGAGAACTACCTAGCTATTCGTCTGGGAAGACGTATATAGCTAGGTAGCTATTTATGCTTAGTAAACACATATAAGGAGAAATAATATTTTTGAATTTTAGGACAAATACATTATTTACGCACCGGGGGACACATTAATCATGCAAAAAAATGTAAACAAACATGCTAGCTTTTTTATAAAAAGAACGCACTAAAATTTTAGGAATTTGAAGCTTTTTCTGGAAAATGCGAGTCTGCTTGACAACTTAAAGTGTGCTACGTAGGAAAGTATGACGTAGCTGTTGCTACATAAAAACTGAAAGTCTAAAAATATTTCTTACTTTTGCTGAATTCATATCCACTTCAAACTCTAGCCTTCATTGTCTACTTCCAACTTCACTGTATTACATCTAGCTCCACTCTTCACATCCGAACTAACTTCTCGTAGCTTCTAACTCCACTTTTCTAATTCTACCTTAATTCTTTACCTGGACTTTTCTTTCTTTTTCAAATATGCTTTTTGAACCACTTTACCTTTTCACTTTTGCACTTTTTTCAAGACGAAGAGGCTGCTCTTTGTTGTCTTTTTGTGTGTCGAGGGTAACCCTTTATCGAAAGTCAGCCGTTAAAATTATTTTAGTAAATCAAATTGAGTCGTTTAAATCACGTAACGCAAGAAAAGTAAACCTGCGGTCTTATTTCGGGCAAAATGGACAAAGATTTTTAGGCAACTTCAAAGCGACTTTAACGGAAAATGAACACATCCACTTTGCCTGCAACAGACAGACGAACACACTCTTCGTATTATTTTATAGACTAGGCGATAAGGCCCGTGGAAAAATCCACTTAGGCAGGAGTAGCATTAAAAAGAGAGCCATAACTTGAATTTTGATGACGTCTGCAATACACAAAAAGTATTTTTTTTCGGAAATTTGTTAACCCGTTGCCTCTATTGTGTAGAACTGGAAACGCTGATTAAAACAATGTACAGAATCATTGGCTTTTAACGAACACCTAAGGAGATATGAAGGTTTTTAAAATGTTGTGCTTCTTCGTATTATTATAAGAGACAAGTCGATAAAGCCCGTGGAGAAATCCACTTAGGCAGAAGGACATATAAAAAATAGGTTGTTTTAGATTTTTTGCTGACGTCAGCAGTGTAGATACCAAAAAATTTAGTTTATTCGTTGCCTGTAATGTGTAGAGGTTGAAACGCTGATTAAAATAATGTATAGGAACATATGTTTTCGACAAACGCCTAAGGAGATATAAGGTTTTAAAATTATTATACAGATAAGATTATCTTTCATAAACATGAAAAACAAGTACCTGTTGGATTATTTGCTTGCCATTTCCAACTTAATTCGTGAAACATATTAAAAACTAGTTTCTGCGCCTCAATGATCATATTTGGTTCTGACAGAATTTTAACCACGCAGTTAGCGTATACAGTTGGTTGATTATTAAATTTCACATGTTGCCAATATCTGTCTTGATCAAACTTTGCTTCGTCAGTAAATCTCTTCAGTACTAGCCGGTAAATGCTTTTACTATTGATTATGTTTCGTCTGTAAAACATTATGGTTCACGTTGTATCTTTTAAAAAATATTTTGACGCAGTTTTTTGTGATTAATTTAATGTCATCTTTCATCATTATCGTCCCTAGAGCATTCTCGTCCCCAGAGCTCTTTGAGATTAAAACCTTGGTAGGTTTATCTAAAAAAGATTTGGGGTCGAGAATTATGTTGTATAAAAAGATTGCTATTATTACAAGATAAGTGGAAGATTGCAATTTTAATTTTTTGCCTAATTAAAATAATTTGCTTGCAATTTGATTCTAAAATTAACGGACACGAAATTGGTATTTTTGATGATGCAACTGCTCCTTATATTATTTTCTGTAGAACTTTACCAGGAATTCATATCCTGTTTAACTTCATTTTCGATCAAGGTTCAAAGAATGTAAAGAAGATGGATGTATTTTATGATCAACAATTACTTTTTCTGTCACAATTATTACTTCTTTTGTACGCATAAAAAAACACCGAAACAGACATAACATATACTCGATTTGTCGAAAATAAGCCTAAAAATGCCAACTTTCCAAACGGCAGACACCTCTAATTAGTGGTCAGTTTTTTTTTGTATCAATGGTGTCCGTTAATTAGACAAACTACTGTAATAAAAGCGATACCAAAGCAGCTATTTTATGTTAGGAGTTATTGGAAACAGGAAATAAATAAATGTTATTCTTTATTTCCCGTATCCTTTATTGGGCTCATCGTCTTTCACTTAAAGGTTATTACTAAAGTAAAGAATAAATCCTCACCTTCGTACATCTATGAACGATTCGTATTCCGTTCAGTATTTTTTGAAAAAAACACGTTTGTTTTTTATATACATACGACAACAACAAATATGGCTGCTTGATCTTCGAGTTTCTTCTCCAACTGATTCTCTTGAAAATTATGCAGGTTTATTATTATTATTAATCTCCTTGAGCATTGTGTTGCCCGTAGGTGTCAGCAATCACTTTCGTTCTTCTTCTCCAGGTTTCTCTTTCATTCCCTATTTTTGTCAGCTTGTGTAGCGTTGTATTTGACCATTCTATTAGATCGCCACTCCATTTTCTTTTTGGTCTACCAACTTTGTTCTTCCTCTTAACTCTTCCTAGCATATCGGTATTGATTAGTACCCAAGCTTGCGCTTGATGATCGTTTGCATTACTCGCGCATTTTTGGTTAGACTCGGTTAACGATTTCTATGTTGATGATCCTATCACACCATTATACTCCAAGCAGTCTTCTGTAAAATCTCATTTCAAAAGCTTAACACATGTTTGTAGCACTTGGTACTTGGTTTTTACATTGATTTCATTACTGGATCAGACTTTCCTAAGCCAGAAAGAGCACCATAAGCAAGAGCTATTCTGCGTTTTATTTTCCTCTCACAACTACCGGCTGAAAACAAGCTTTCTAAATATACAAAATGATCAACCGTTTCAATGTCCTCTTCGTTAAGCTTGATGTTTTTATTAGTGAAGTTTGTTCCGAAAAGCATTACTTTTGTCTTGCTGGTATTATTATTTCAAAGGCGAGGATAAACCTCTGAGAGCTTTTTAACCACTATACTTTGGCAGAATTTAGTGGAAAACCTAATTGTTTTCTTAATTTTTCACAAGTAAAATTGTGGGGATTCTATACTGAAAGAATCGATCATTAGTCGTTTGCGAGAAACGCGCAAAAAGAACTGGAACCCAGTGACGTGCCTCCTCTACATTGTTTTTTTAGCAATAGGGTTTTGAATAGAAAATTATCTTGTTGTGTCTATTTCTCTTTTATTATATTTTTTTGGTATAACACAATAACAATGGTAGTTTTCTATTACGGGTTTTTATGTCAACAACGACTTCTAAGTAAATGAAAAAATTAACAAATGCAAAAACTGTACGTGTTTCGTAACAGAGCAGCTTTTATTTTGATTTAAAAAGTTTAGATGCTACAATAAGTTTGATGTTTGGTAAGTTCTTCTTTTCTTTTTATCCTTTTGACGGCTTTGATGGGAATGTGACCCAAATACTGACAAGTCAATATTTATAGTTGTGACCAGATCCTTATGTGGCTAGTGGGTTTTATTTGATGTTGGTTATAATCCTTGAGAGATATGTCATGTCAGTATGTCATTTTTCGTACAATTCACTGAAAAAATTAATTAATTACTTTATATCTCAGAAGTAAAATTGACAGGATTCTTTGTTCAAGAAATCTGTGATTAAAAGTTTATTATGTCTTTATGGATGCCATAGTTACGTGCACAACAGTGCACAACATTATATATATAGAATAAGCGTCAGTAAAAAAAATAATAAGGTTTTTTTAATAAGGTTTTCATTAAGTAAACATTGTACTCGTCATGTGTAGGTTGTGCTTGTAGATATATCTGCAAAGGTAGGTACGAATTTCTCTGTAACTCTTTCTTTTATTGTTCTAAAATATAATTCAGACCCATTTCAAGAGGAACTGTTATATAATTTCACCTTTGATATTTCAAATATATTCCACCAGAAACTGACAAGATCTCAATTCTCGAATTTCATTTTTAAACACACGTTATGTCTTTTGCAGTCTTGCAGCCAGTACCAAAATTAAAATTTTGTGCCCATATACGGTTAATTGTTGTTATAGAAAATACCATGGCAATGTTTGTGTAAAGTTTGTTTATGTTTGCGGCTTTTAATAATTTAAAAAAGCAACCCAACTAGCTAGGAAGTAGAAAAGTTTTCTAATTTGTTTAGCCATGACCGTTTTCTTGTTTGATGTCTCCACTTCATATTTAATTGAATATTATTATATTTTTTCACACCCCTTGTAAAATGTGCATTTTTGATTTTTATAATACGTTATTACTCGAATGTTTAACATTTGGTGTTAAATTTTTGTAAACAAGTAAAATGATGAAACGAATGATATATGTGATTTCTTCTTTTGCAAAGGTTTTTCACACCTTTGGGAAAATTTAACGTGAGTCTTTGAGGTAAAATTATGCAGAAGAGCACGGCACGGTTTCCTATTTATGTGTACACCAGTCGATAAGGCCCGTGGAGAAACCACTTAGGCAAAAGGACAATGAAAAAATAGGTTGTTTTAGATGTTTGCTGACGCAAGCAGTGCATATACAAAAGAAATTTAGTTGATTCGTTGCCGGTAATGTGTAGAGGGTGAAACGCTGATCAAAATAATGTATAGGATCATATGTTTTCGACGAACGCTTAAGGAGATATAACCGGTCAAAACAAGAATTTTTTTTATTACAAATTAGTATACCTGTTGCCTTTATCGTATAGATCTTAATACGCTGATCAAGAAAGTGTATAGGAGAATGTATCTTTGACAAACGGTTGCAGAGATATTGGGGTTTAAAGGTTTTTTGATAACGTCATCAACCCATTCGTTCCGAAACGGATTTGGGGACCCAAGGTTGAAAAACTTACCCAAATTGGTCCCAGGTGGTCCCTAGTTACCCACGCCGTGAAGAAAAGACTGACGTCACCAACTCATTTCCAAGTTATTTGGCCTCAAAGTTTTAAGTGCACTGTAATGGCTTCATTAATTTAATATAGGATATTGACGTTAAAGTGGTGTTATTGACGTCGCGCCGTAACGTTATAAAATTTAACATTTCAGATATACCTTTTTCGACAACATCAAAGGAAAATAAAGATATCCACTTTGGCGGGCACATACGGACACAACTTCCGTATTAATATATAGACTAGCTGTTTCCCGTGGAAGAATCCACTGATTTCTCATTTTATTGATGTAACACGTCCATCAAAAATCAAACATTACAGCAGTGCGAATCTTACAATCTGCACTATTATATAAATGACCAAAAAGGTGTTCAACAACTGCAGTATATATGTGACATTTAAAATCTAAATCTACTAAACTTACTTGGTCTGACCCTCTGAGAATGCAAAAATTATTCGGAAAGAAGTTGACCAAAGCATTTCAAAATGCATCTCACCCATAAAATTTAAATCACTCAAAATGTCACATACAAAAAAAGCTGATTAATGTCAAACACAAATCTCTGTCAATGTATATGTTAAAATCAGTTAGTTTATTCCAAACCCTGCCACAGGTTGACACAAAATGTGAAAAATAAACAATAAATTGTTTTAACAATAATTTTATTTAGGTGTAAAAAAAAAGGATTGCAAGGATAAATTACAATGCAACAAACCGTAAAATGTAAAAAAAACGGTTTTTAAACCCAAAAATTAATAAAAAACAGACCTTTTAGTAACTTGCTTGCTGTTTAACCATCAATAAGTCTTACATAAAATTTCAAATCTCACATAGTCTTCTGTCACAAATGTTCACATAAAATATATATAAAAAATAACAGCTTGTATAGTGTGAAAACAATTTTTTTTTTGGCTAATTAGTCAAATTAGAAATGCAACAAAAAAGTTTGAGTCATAATAAGTCATGTTAAAACAACAACAATTAATCTAACAGTTCATTTCATGTCAACTTTTGCACCAAATTTGCAACACAAAATACAAATTCTAAATAATAATAAATTCTCTTATTTTGGTCCATTGCATACCCACAGTCTTTCACAAAAGTTTAATCAAAATGTAAAAGATGAGAGGTTAACGACAAAATCAAAGTTTGCGAAATTTAATTTTTTTTGTATATATATCTATTGCATACGCCCTCTAAAACAATACTTTAATCCAAAATGCCAAAAAAAAGAGTGCAACAAAAATCAGTTATTTCGATGATATTGCATACACTTTTTCCTCACAAAAGCTTCACAAAGTGTAAAGAAAAAAGAATGGTTGTATGGAGTACTTCTAATTCAACAAAAATCAGTTTTTTTGACATTTTGTCCTTACCCATTAAATCTTACACAGATTCAAAAAACTGCAATTTGGAACACATCAATTTTAAATAGAGAAGGATCAGTCATTTCGGTATGTTGTACAGAGTCCTCCCCGGTAAGAATTATATACAAAATTTAAAAAAACACAGGTTGCAAGATGTAAGATGTAATTCTTCTTCTGTGTATGGTCCTTCCTCACAAAATAACATAAATATGTCAAAAGAAGTTTCAGTTATAACATCTAAAACAACAAAAATCAGTTCTATGAGTATATGTCATGCCATCGTAATGCACAAAATGTTCACCTTAAAGTTTCACCAGGCACAGCCTGTAAAATCAGAACAACTTTTTTTCAAAATTTCATACCATCCTGTCCCAAAGAATTTATATAAAATTTGAGTGGTAAAACAAAAATTTGCAAGATCCCATTTTTTTATATGCAAATTGTATATGCCTTCTGCAACAATAAGTTAATCCAAAATGTCAAAACGAAGAAAAAAATAGCTTACAAAGAGTATAAAACCAAAATCAACAAAGTAGCTAAGTTTTTTGGTCTATTGAATATGGCCATATGCACAAAAGTTTACACTAAATGTAAAAAACGGTTGTGTTTAGTAATTCTAAATCATGCAGTCTTATGTCTTTGCCCACAAACTCTTACATGAAAATGTCAAAACCATAAATTGGAAGAAATTAAATTTACATTTTAAAAATAAGTAATTTCTGTACTTTATTTTTAGAAATTTTTGCAGGAAAAAAAGTTCGCAAACCAAAAAAAGAATCAGGAAAATGTTTAAAATTTTCAGGGTTAATAACGTTTGATGGATTTCGTGGGAATTGTACCTTTTGTATATATAATGTCAGTTGAATTTCAATAATAATAATATAAAAATAATATAAAAACAGGAATGGCTTGCAAGGTGTAGAGTCGAATTCTACAAAAATTAGTTCTTTCGGTATATTGCATGATCCTTTTGCCATAAAAGTTTCAAAAAAAACCACAACAGTTTGTATATATTATATACAATATGTATATAAATGGAAAGTCACCCCAGCCTTTCCTGTACATTTTTTACCGTAAATGTAAAAAATGTAAATCCTTCCCCCATTATTATTATTATTATTATTATTAACATGGCTACATATTTGTAAATTCCTAGCTAGCCAGTTGTTGTTGGTGTGATTGGCTTTATGATGCTAGCTATCAAACATGTCTCGCATCAATAATATCATTAAAACTGAAAAAACATAAACAACCCTTTGAAACCTTGCTATACTTTATTTATATACCATGCCCTCTTTCAAATGTTTTTGTAAAGATTTATTTTGAAGGAAAGAGTAGACAAATGCTTAAAAAGAACAGCCATCTTTTTTGCAAACACAATTTCCGTTACTTTGTGCTAGGAACTTCATTTAACAAACTTTTTACGTTTGGTTTGAGAGATAGGCAAATGTATGTTCTAGCGCAGGCGCACGCGCACGCACACATACGTCACAGCAAGTCCCAATAAATCCCTACAAGTTCTTGATTGCACACAATCACATACCCCACAGTCAAACCCTAATAAATCGATATCATGTCATACCTATAGGTATAAATCCCTATATTTCAACAAAATCCAGTACCATCCAAAACAAATCCCTATATTTCAACAAAAATGAGTCAAAAAAATTTCTAGCGCAATTCCCCTATTATACTACACACATCAAAAATCATACATCAAATAAGTAAAAAGGGGAATTCCCTTATAAAATGATGACGTCATCATAAATCCCATAAATATCATCAAAAATCAACGCATGCGCAGTAAACACATGCAATCTTCGGACGAGATGAAATTTATATATAAATGAGTTGGCTAATGTATGTACCAGATCAATTCAAGACGCAAGACATGTGTAACAAGGCTGTTGAGGAGTATCCCTGCCAGCTAAGGCACGTGCCGGGTCGGTTCAAGACGCAAGACATGTACAATAAAGCCGTCGAAAAGGATCCCTACGTCCTCATACATATGCCGGATAGGTTCAAAACGCAAGACATGTGCAATAAGGCCGTTGAACAGAATCCAGACATGCTAGAGTATGTGCCAGACCAGTTCAAGACGCAAGACATATGCAATAAGGCCGTTGAAAAGTATCCCTGGGTGATCGAATATGTCCCGGACCGGTTCAGGGCGCAAGATATATGCAACAAGGCTTTTGAAAAGGATCCCTACGTCCTCATACATATGCTGGATAGGTTCAAAACGCAAGACATATGCAATAAGGCCGTTGAACAAGATCCCGACATGCTCGGATGTGTGCCGGATCAATTCAAGACGCAGGACATGTGCAACAAGGCCATCGAAAAGGATGGCCCCTTGGTGTAACAAACCTAGGGCATCAGGACCTATATGTGTCTACAGAATCACACATTTCTGTGGCCTTCCCTAAGTTTACCAAATACCCCATCAAGGTTACAACAACCTACCTTAATGACCCTGTCATTCAGGAATGGACAAGGGGACAAGCCCTGGACTATTGGAACATCCAGGTGAATTTCGCCACCCATTGCTCAACCACGGCCTTAGGCATCTCTGCTAACCATATGACGGGCTCCGTACCCCTTGTCAACTCAATCTTTAAATTTCATATATATTACCACATGCGTCGCATTCTAGCAAGGATCAAGGCACCGATGCCCTATAACGATGGTTTTTCCCGGTACAAAAACCCTTATTCAACCTCTGGCTACGCGCAGGTATTTCGCGAATATGGTGCCGAGACCAACGTTCTGTACAAAACCAAATCAGTAAGTGCATCACTCACCAACGGAAGATGGTGGCCACAAGTTGCCGGGGATTGGGCAAAATTCATCCTACCAACAAGTCAAGGTCTGACGTCGGAGGGTCTTACCAAGCTAAGTGAAAGTATTAGAGTTTACGTGGTCTTGTTACTGGGGTCGCAGGCAGGAGCCAAAGCATCCCTATTAGGCTCTGGTGCTGACAACTACACAGCAAGGCAAATCCTAATGCAAAAATTTGAAGCCATGGTGCAACGTGAAGAAAATGTAGGGCAGGATATAAGTCAATTTCAGAAGATCTTGCAATATGCCAGAACTCCGGTGAATTTTGTGGTCATGCCCAGCGTGTACATGTTGCCTTCCGATATGAATTTGAGTATTGGCAAAATCTCGGGCTATAACAACAACATCTTGATCG
Source organism: Hydractinia echinata (assembly GCA_030067915.1). Taxonomy (NCBI): domain Eukaryota; kingdom Metazoa; phylum Cnidaria; class Hydrozoa; order Anthoathecata; family Hydractiniidae; genus Hydractinia; species Hydractinia echinata. Next base: position 109,753 of record JASGCC010000104.1, on the reverse strand, counting down.
CACCCGCCAATGTCAATGTGAGGGTCCGGGTTGACGTGAATAACAAGCCTATTGCGAGGCACATCAAGCCACCTCCCAAGCCTACTATGAAACCATCTCCTAAGCATACTATGCTTAAAAAATAGGTTAGGCCTTTTTCATCTTTCCAACGTAGACCACAGCAAACCCAGCGGCAGCCGCAATTGCCATGTACAGATGCTTGGCTGCATATTCGACAATGGTTGCGGCTACCCTTAGAAAGAAAGAGACTACTGTGCCAATGATACCAGGTAATGCAGCACCTGCCTTGCCTTGAATTTTCCAAGCCTTTCAAGTTGTTTCTCTACAAACCCTTCTTTTCCTGCACCCGCCGCGGCACTTCCTCCTGCACCTGTTGCGGCACTTCCCCCCGTAACTGCGAGTACAATGGTGGAAATTAGTAGACCGACAGCCGAGATTATGCTCGCTATGGTCAGACCCTGCTCTTTGAACAAAATCTTAAGCTTTTCAAACAGGGACGTGTCATCCCCGGCGATATTCATAAGGGTCTCCTTGATGACCTCCAGCTGACTGTAAATTTGACGGGTGAGTCACACGACACACTTTGCCTTTTAGTATACTACCGTAAAGCTTCGATTAAGCGACCCCCTCAAACAAGCGCCCCCCTCCAATAAGCGCCCACCCTAGACCTGAAATTATTGAATAAGCGCCCCCCTCGAATAAGCGCCCACCCTTCGAATAAGCGCCCACTCCTCGATCTTCAGAAACGGGTGCTTATTCGAATTTTCGACAAAAAATTAACTGTAAGGGTCGATTAGGGATTAAAAGACACTTGTTTTAGTTTTCTTTATTATCTATTTCTTCTTGAATTTCAATTTCCTTTTCCTTTTCATCATGATCATAGATATAGCAAGGAAATTTTTTAAAATTAGCTTCGTGGATTGTTACATCAATGTTTTTTTGTTTCTCCTCGAGTTTTTCCATCAAAACTTGCGCAAACTCGATGTAGATTTAGAAATAGATATTCTTTAAAAGAAAAAGAAAAGTCTTCAACTATTGATATTTGCAAGGTGTAATTCCTAATTTAACAAAAATGTTCTTAAAATCTTACACAAAATGTCAAATGTCAAATCACATTAAATCCTCCACACAAAACTTACACAAAATATAAAAAAATCCAGCTGGCGAATCTAGTTGATAGAAAGTTACAACAACAAGTCACAACACCAACAGTCACAACATTGCAAAAAACCGACAGTAACAACACCGATAATAAAAATGTCAGAAATAACGCATCTCAAATATATAATACGTCTTACGCGATTATGTGAAAAATCTTCAATATTTTGATCTGAAATGTCAAAAAGCAGGCTTTTCAAGAGTTAGCACAAATCAACAAAAATAAGTTCTTACGCATTTTAAATATTGTCTTTCTTCTAAAAGCTTATACAAAAATATGAAAAAGCCATAGTTTGGAAAACATCAAATTTAAATCTAGAAAAATTAGTCATTTCGGTTGCATGAAGGAGTAAATTTCAAATCAACAAAGATCCTTATTTTGGAAACATTGTGTACTGTTCTTCCTCGCAAAAAGTTACACAAAGAGAACTACCTAGCTATTCGTCTGGGAAGACGTATATAGCTAGGTAGCTATTTATGCTTAGTAAACACATATAAGGAGAAATAATATTTTTGAATTTTAGGACAAATACATTATTTACGCACCGGGGGACACATTAATCATGCAAAAAAATGTAAACAAACATGCTAGCTTTTTTATAAAAAGAACGCACTAAAATTTTAGGAATTTGAAGCTTTTTCTGGAAAATGCGAGTCTGCTTGACAACTTAAAGTGTGCTACGTAGGAAAGTATGACGTAGCTGTTGCTACATAAAAACTGAAAGTCTAAAAATATTTCTTACTTTTGCTGAAATCATATCCACTTCAAACTCTAGCCTTCATTGTCTACTTCCAACTTCACTGTATTACATCTAGCTCCACTCTTCACATCCGAACTAACTTCTCGTAGCTTCTAACTCCACTTTTCTAATTCTACCTTAATTCTTTACCTGGACTTTTCTTTCTTTTTCAAATATGCTTTTTGAACCACTTTACCTTTTCACTTTTGCACTTTTTTCAAGACGAAGAGGCTGCTCTTTGTTGTCTTTTTGTGTGTCGAGGGTAACCCTTTATCGAAAGTCAGCCGTTTAAATTATTTCAGTAAATCAAATTGAGTCGTTTAAATCACGTAACGCAAGAAAAGTAAACCTGCGGTCTTATTTCGGGCAAAATGGACAAAGATTTTTAGGCAACTTCAAAGCGACTTTAACGGAAAATGAACACATCCACTTTGCCTGCAACAGACAGACGAACACACTCTTCGTATTATTTTATAGACTAGGCGATAAGGCCCGTGGAAAAATCCACTTAGGCAGGAGTAGCATTAAAAAGAGAGCCATAACTTGAATTTTGATGACGTCTGCAATACACAAAAAGTATTTTTTTTCGGAAATTTGTTAACCCGTTGCCTCTATTGTGTAGAACTGGAAACGCTGATTAAAACAATGTACAGAATCATTGGCTTTTAACGAACACCTAAGGAGATATGAAGGTTTTTAAAATGTTGTGCTTCTTCGTATTATTATAAGAGACAAGTCGATAAAGCCCGTGGAGAAATCCACTTAGGCAGAAGGACATATAAAAAATAGGTTGTTTTAGATTTTTTGCTGACGTCAGCAGTGTAGATACAAAAAAATTTAGTTTATTCGTTGCCTGTAATGTGTAGAGGTTGAAACGCTGATTAAAATAATGTATAGGAACATATGTTTTCGACAAACGCCTAAGGAGATATAAGGTTTTAAAATTATTATACAGATAAGATTATCTTTCATAAACATGAAAAACAAGTACCTGTTGGATTATTTGCTTGCCATTTCCAACTTAATTCGTGAAACATATTAAAAACTAGTTTCTGCGCCTCAATGATCATATTTGGTTCTGACAGAATTTTAACCACGCAGTTAGCGTATACAGTTGGTTGATTATTAAATTTCACATGTTGCCAATATCTGTCTTGATCAAACTTTGCTTAGTCAGTAAATCTCTTCAGTACTAGCCGGTAAATGCTTTTACTATTGATTATGTTTCGTCTGTAAAACATTATGGTTCACGTTGTATCTTTTAAAAAATATTTTGACGCAGTTTTTTGTGATTAATTTAATGTCATCTTTCATCATTATCGTCCCTAGAGCATTCTCGTCCCCAGAGCTCTTTGAGATTAAAACCTTGGTAGGTTTATCTAAAAAAGATTTGGGGTCGAGAATTATGTTGTATAAAAAGATTGCTATTATTACAAGATAAGTGGAAGATTGCAATTTTAATTTTTTGCCTAATTAAAATAATTTGCTTGCAATTTGATTCTAAAATTAACGGACACGAAATTGGTATTTTTGATGATGCAGCTGCTCCTTATATTATTTTACACGAAATTGGTATTTTTGATGATGCAACTGCTCCTTATATTATTTTCTGTAGAACTTTACCAGGAATTCATATCCTGTTTAACTTCATTTTCGATCAAAGTTCAAAGAATGTAATTGTTGATCATAAAATACATCCATCTTGGATGTATTTTATGATCAACAATTACTTTTTCTGTCACAATTATTACTTCTTTTGTACGCATAAAAAAACACCGAAACAGACATAACATATACTCGATTTGTCGAAAATAAGCCTAAAAATGCCAACTTTCCAAACGGCAGACACCTCTAATTAGTGGTCAGTTTTTTTTTGTATCAATGGTGTCCGTTAATTAGACAAACTACTGTAATAAAAGCGATACCAAAGCAGCTATTTTATGTTAGGAGTTATTGGAAACAGGAAATAAATAAATGTTATTCTTTATTTCCCGTATCCTTTATTGGGCTCATCGTCTTTCACTTAAAGGTTATTACTAAAGTAAAGAATAAATCCTCACCTTCGTACATCTATGAACGATTCGTATTCCGTTCAGTATTTTTTGAAAAAAACACGTTTGTTTTTTATATACATACGACAACAACAAATATGGCTGCTTGATCTTCGAGTTTCTTCTCCAACTGATTCTCTTGAAAATTATGCAGGTTTATTATTATTATTAATCTCCTTGGGCATTGTGTTGCCCGTAGGTGTCAGCAATCACTTTCGTTCTTCTTCTCCAGGTTTCTCTTTCATTCCCTATTTTTGTCAGCTTGTGTAGCGTTGTATTTGACCATTCTATTAGATCGCCACTCCATTTTCTTTTTGGTCTACCAACTTTGTTCTTCCTCTTAACTCTTCCTAGCATATCGGTATTGATTAGTACCCAAGCTTGCGCTTGATGATCGTTTGCATTAGTCGCATTTTTGGTTAGACTCGTTTAACGATTTCTATGTTGATGATCCTATCACACCATTATACTCCAAGCAGTCTTCTGTAAAATCTCATTTCAAAAGCTTAACACATGTTTGTAGCACTTGGTACTTGGTTTTTACATTGATTTCATTACTGGACCAGACTTTCCTAAGCCAGAAAGAGCACCATAAGCAAGAGCTATTCTGCGTTTTATTTTCCTCTCACAACTACCGGCTGAAAACAAGCTTTCTAAATATACAAAATGATCAACCGTTTCAATGTCCTCTTCGTTAAGCTTGATGTTTTCATTAGTGAAGTTTGTTCCGAAAACCATTACTTTTGTCTTGCTGGTATTATTATTTCAAAGGCGAGGATAAACCTCTGAGAGCTTTTTAACCACTATACTTTGGCAGAATTTAGTGGAAAACCTAATTGTTTTCTTAATTTTTCACAAGTAAAATTGTGGGGATTCTATACTGAAAGAATCGATCATTAGTCGTTTGCGAGAAACGCGCAAAAAGAACTGGAACCCAGTGACGTGCCTCCTCTACATTGTTTTTTTAGCAATAGGGTTTTGAATAGAAAATTATCTTGTTGTGTCTATTTCTCTTTTATTATATTTTTTTGGTATAACACAATAACAAGGGTAGTTTTCTATTACGGGTTTTTATGTCAACAACGACTTCTAAGTAAATGAAAAAATTAACAAATGCAAAAACTGTACGTGTTACCATGGTATTAGCGTAACAGAACAGCTTTTATTTTGATTTAAAAAGTTTAGATGCTACAATAAGTTTGATGTTTGGTAAGTTCTTCTTTTCTTTTTATCCTTTTGACGGCTTTGATGGGAATGTGACCCAAATACTGACAAGTCAATATTAATAGTTGTGACCAGATCCTTATGTGGCTAGTGGGTTTTATTTGATGTTGGTTATAATCCTTGAGAGATATGTCATGTCAGTATGTCATTTTTCGTACAATTCACTGAAAAAATTAATTAATTACTTTATATCTCAGAAGTAAAATTGACAGGATTCTTTGTTCAAGAAATCTGTGATTAAACGTTTATTATGTCTTTATGGATGCCATAGTTACGTGCACAACAGTGCACAACATTATCTATATAATAATACGCCAGTTCCGTCTGTCTGTCTGTGACTTTTGCAAACGCGATATTTTTTACCACCCGAATGCGCGAGTTTGTCGAGTTTTTTTGTTTTGTTTACATTTGTCTCGCAACCGTTAGAAACCACGTGATAGAAAATAAGCAGTATGATTCGTTCAAATACGTACTTTCGAACGGGACGGTATTCGAATAGAAAGTTTCCTTGGCGTAAAAACAAACAAACATAAAAATTTCTCGACAAAGTTCTCGACACAAAAGGCGAACTGAAGAAGCGGTTAGAAAATGTCTTATTTTCGACGATCCCTTAATCATAAAAAAGTGCAGATATTAAGAGCAAGGAAAGTCAAAGTGAAGAAGTGGAGTGGATTAAAAAAGCATATAATTTGGAACAGGGTTAACATCGACACACAAAACAACAACAAAGGAACGGTCCCTTCGTCTTCAAAAAAGTGCAAAAAGTGAAATGGTAAAGTGTTTCAAAAAAGAATATATGAGAAGGAAAGAAAAGTCCAAGTGAAGAAGTAGAAGTAAAAGTAGAAAAGTGAAGTTGGAAGCCACAATAAGTTACTTCGGAAGTGAAGAGTGGAGCTAGAAGTAGTAAAGTAAAGTTAGAAGTAGAACATGAATGCTAGAGTTTCAAGTTCAAGTGACTTGGAATTCAGAAAAAGTAAGAACTTTTCATATTTTTAGACGTTCCGTTTTTATATGTAGGACACTTAAAATTGTCAAGGAGAATCGTATTCTCCAAAAAAATCCATTGGAGCTTCAAATTCTTAAAGTTTACCGCGTTTTTTTTTTTTTTTTTTTGCATAATTAATGTGTCTCCTGGTGCGTAACTAATGTATTTGTCCTAAAATTCAAAATGCTACATAAAGCTGTTGGCTGGCTACAATGTGCTGGCGAAATAGAAAATTCTGGTTTGTTGAACTATAACTGCAAATGTCATAATTTTTACATAGCTATTGTTTTCCTTATGTGTTTTACTAAGCACAAATGGTAGCTATAGACGTAGCTAAGTCTCCCCAGCTTAAGTATATTTAACAGGGTGTCCTAGCTACTGTTAGCTAGCTAATGTTAGCTTCAAAAAGGCTCCATCCCATAGTTAGCTCTAACCTATAAGTTATGTTGTTATTCCTCTTTTTTTTAGGTATTTATAGCTACCTTTAGTCAAACTTTTCTTCTTTTTTGAACACGAATTATGATGTAGCAAGCTAGCTACAAAATCTTTCTTGAACCTTTAGGATAGTGTGACTTATGTTAATGCCCATAGAGTATAGTTTTTTTCACATTACCTGCAAAATCACAAGTGGAACAAATTTTGTAGAATTTAAAGTGTGTGTGTTAAGTTATTTTTTATTGTTTTGTTTCTGACATCCTGTTAAACTTTTGTCAGGCTACGTGGTGTAAAATGACAAGTTATTTTTACAGGGGTTATTGAAATTACATTAGAAATTTACGTGGGTTTATGACTTTAAGTTAAAAAAATTTATGAGAGGATGGTATGGTTTTCTGTTTATATTGTTTGTGTTCCAAAGTGCTGTTATTTGAAATTTTGGGTAAACTTTTGTGGAAATAGACCACATGCAATATACTAAAAGAACAAATTTTTGTAGAATTACACTTCATTTGTAAGCTGTTGTGTAAGCTGATGTCTTTTTGTATTTCGCATTATAAACTTTTGACAAGTGGAACAAATTTTGTAGAATTTAAAGTGTGTGTGTTAAGTTATTTTTTATTGTTTTGTTTCTGACATCCCGTTAAACTTTTGTCAGCCTACATGTAAACTGCCAGGTTTTTTTACAGGGGTTTTTTACATTTGATTGGAAATTTACGTGGGTTTATGACTTTGGGTTAAAAAAAATTATGAGAGGATGGTATATATGGTTAAGTCAGTTTATATTGTTTGTGTTGCAAAATGCTGTTTTTTGAAATTTTGTGGAAATAGACCACATGCAATATATACTGAAAGAACAAATTTTTGTAGAATCGGACTTCACTGTAAGCTGTTGTATAAGCTGATGTCTTTATATTTCGTAATATAAACTATTGTTGGGGAGAACTAACTGTATGTGATGTCATTTTTGCTGGAAGAAAATTCCATGGTTTCACGGTTTTGTTTTTCTCGAGAATTTTACAAAATTTTGTAGGGATGAATGTTTGCTGATGATAAAAAAATTATATACTTAATGTTCTGACTGAAACTGTTTTTGTTTTTTATATTTTGTAATCTAAACGCGAGAACTGTATGCACACTGAAATCACTTTTTTAAATTTTGATGTGTTTCATAACCTTTTTGTGGAAGATTAATGGGTAATGGCAATATACGACATGCTGAATGAACTTATTTTTGTTAATTTAGATGTGTTTCTCAAAAACCGATCTGTTTTACATTTTGTGTGAACTTTTGTTTACGAACCGTATACAATGTTTCCAAAATAATGATCTTTGTTGATTCAAGTTTATTCTTTGCTCATTGATTTTTTGACAATTAGGTTTAAAATTGTTGGTAAAATGCAGTACGGAACTAAAAAGGAAAAATTTTGTGTTCTTAACTGGTTGATTTTTACATTTTGTGTAAATTTTTGTGGGAGAGGATGGTATCCAACCGAAATGACTGCTTTTTCTAGATTTAAATTTGATGTTTTTGAAACTATGGCTTTTTTATATTTTTGTATAAGTTTTTAAGGGAATGACAATATTTAAAATGTGTAAAGAACTTATATTTGTTGATTTGTGCTAACTCTTGCAGGCCTCCTTTTTGACATTTCAGAATAAAATACTGAGGCTTTTCAACATAATCACTTATAAGATGTACATATTTGAGATGCGTTATTTCTGACATTGTTATTATCCGTGTTGTGACTGTCGGTGTTGTAACTGTCGGTGTTGTAACTGTTGGTGTTCTTACTGTCGGTTTGGTGGGTATTGTGAGTGTTGATGTTGTGAGTGTCGTTGTTGTAACTTTTTATCAACTAGATTTTGCACCTTGCATGCTGTTCTTTTTTAATTTGTGTAAGATTTGTGTGGAGGATTTAATGCGATTTGACATTTGATATTTGGTGTAAGATTTTAAGAACATTTTTTTTTGTATATGCACTGCTGACGTCAGCAAAACATCTAAAGCAACCTATTTTTTCATTGGGCTTTTGCCTAAGTGGATTTTTCCACGGGCCTTATCGACTAGTCTTATATAATAATACGGAGTGTATGTGACGGTCATAGTGGATATCGTCATTTTCCTTTGATGTCGCCGAAATTTTCTTTGAAGTCGCCGAAAAAAGTATGTCTCAAATGTTAAATTTTATGACGTTACGGCGCGACGTCAATAACACTACTTTAACGTCAATATCCTATATTAAATTAATGAAGCCATTACAGTGCACTTAAAACTTTGAGGCCAAATAACTTGGAAACGAGGTGGTGACGTCAATGATTTTTCACCGCGTGGGTAACTAGGGACCACCTAGGACCAATTTGGGTAATTTTCCCAAACCTGGGTCCCCAAATCCGTTTCGGAATGGGCGGGTTGATGACGTCATCAAAAAACCTTCAAACCCTAATATCTCTGCAACCATTTGTCAAAGATGCATGATCCTATACATTTTCTTGATCAGCATTTCAAGATCTATACGATGAAGGAAACAGGTATACAAATTTCTAAAAAAAAATTTTAAGGTTTTGACGGGTCTTTGCTGACGTCAGCAAAATTTTTAATCCCTGATATCTCCTTAGGCGTTCGTCGAGAACATATGATCCTGTACATTATTTTAACCAGCATTTCAACCTCTACACATTACAGACAAAGAATAAACAAATTTCGTGAATTTTTTTATCTGCACTGCACTGCTGACGTCAGCAAAACATCTAAAACAACTTTCTTTTTATTGACCTTTTGCCTAAGTGGATTTCTCCACGGGCTTTATAGACTAGTATATATAGAATAAGCGTCAGTAAAAAAAATAATAAGGTTTTTTTAATAAGGTTTTCATTAAGTAAACATTGTACTCGTCATGTGTAGGTTGTGCTTGTAGATATATCTGCAAAGGTAGGTACGAATTTCTCTGTAACTCTTTCTTTTATTGTTCTAAAATATAATTCAGACCCATTTCAAGAGGAACTGTTATATAATTTCACCTTTGATATTTCAAATATATTCCACCAGAAACTGACAAGATCTCAATTCTCGAATTTCATTTTTAAACACACGTTATGTCTTTTGCAGTCTTGCAGCCAGTACCAAACTTAAAATTTTGTGCCCATATACGGTTAATTGTTGTTATAGAAAATACCATGGCAATGTTTGTGTAAAGTTTGTTTATGTTTGCGGCTTTTAATAATTTAAAAAGGCAACCCAACTAGCTAGGAAGTAGAAAAGTTTTCTAATTTGTTTAGCCATGACCGTTTTCTTGTTTGATGTCTCCACTTCATATTTAATTGAATATTATTATATTTTTTCACACCCCTTGTAAAATGTGCATTTTTGATTTTTATAATACGTTATTACTCGAATGTTTAACATTTGGTGTTAAATTTTTGTAAACAAGTAAAATGATGAAACGAATGATATATGTGATTTCTTCTTTTGCAAAGGTTTTTCACACCTTTGGGAAAATTTAACGTGAGTCTTTGAGGTAAAATTATGCAGAAGAGCACGGCACGGTTTCCTATTTATGTGTACACCAGTCGATAAGGCCCGTGGAGAAACCACTTAGGCAAAAGGACAATGAAAAAATAGGTTGTTTTAGATGTTTGCTGACGCAAGCAGTGCATATACAAAAGAAATTTAGTTGATTCGTTGCTGGTAATGTGTAGAGGGTGAAACGCTGATCAAAATAATGTATAGGATCATATGTTTTCGACGAACGCTTAAGGAGATATAACCGGTCAAAACAAGAATTTTTTTTATTACAAATTAGAATACCTGTTGCCTTTATCGTATAGATCTTAATACGCTGATCAAGAAAGTGTATAGGAGAATGTATCTTTGACAAACGGTTGCAGAGATATTGGGGTTTAAAGGTTTTTTGATAACGTCATCAACCCATTCGTTCCGAAACGGATTTGGGGACCCAAGGTTGAAAAACTTACCCAAATTGGTCCCAGGTGGTCCCTAGTTACCCACGCCGTGAAGAAAAGACTGACGTCACCAACTCATTTCCAAGTTATTTGGCCTCAAAGTTTTAAGTGCACTGTAATGGCTTCATTAATTTAATATAGGATATTGACGTTAAAGTAGTGTTATTGACGTCGCGCCGTAACGTTATAAAATTTAACATTTCAGACATACCTTTTTCGACAACATCAAAGGAAAATAAAGATATCCACTTTGGCGGGCACATACGGACACAACTTCCGTATTAATATATAGACTAGCTGTTTCCCGTGGAAGAATCCACTGATTTCTCATTTTATTGATGTAACACGTCCATCAAAAATCAAACAATACAGCAGTGCGAATCTTACAATCTGCACTATTATATAAATGACCAAAAAGGTGTTCAACAACTGCAGTATATATGTGACATTTAAAATCTAAATCTACTAAACTTACTTGGTCTGACCCTCTGAGAATGCAAAAATTATTCGGAAAGAAGTTGACCAAAGCATTTCAAAATGCATCTCACCCATAAAATTTAAATCACTCAAAATGTCACATACAAAAAAAGCTGATTAATGTCAAACACAAATCTCTGTCAATGTATATGTTAAAATCAGTTAGTTTATTCCAAACCCTGCCACAGGTTGACACAAAATGTGAAAAATAAACAATAAATTGTTTTAACAATAATTTTATTTAGGTGTAAAAAAAAAGGATTGCAAGGATAAATTACAATGCAACAAACCGTAAAATGTAAAAAAAACGGTTTTTAAACCCAAAAATTAATAAAAAACAGACCTTTTAGTAACTTGCTTGCTGTTTAACCATCAATAAGTCTTACATAAAATTTCAAATCTCACATAGTCTTCTGTCACAAATGTTCACATAAAATATATATAAAAAATAACAGCTTGTATAGTGTGAAAACAATTTTTTTTTTGGCTAATTAGTCAAAGTAGAAATGCAACAAAAAAGTTTGAGTCATAATAAGTCATGTTAAAACAACAACAATTAATCTAACAGTTCATTTCATGTCAACTTTTGCACCAAATTTGCAACACAAAATACAAATTCTAAATAATAATAAATTCTCTTATTTTGGTCCATTGCATACCCACAGTCTTTCACAAAAGTTTAATCAAAATGTAAAAGATGAGAGGTTAACGACAAAATCAAAGTTTGCGAAATTTAATTTTTTTTGTATATATATCTATTGCATACGCCCTCTAAAACAATATTTTAATCCAAAATGCCAAAAAAAAGAGTGCAACAAAAATCAGTTTTTTCGATGATATTGCATACACTTTTTCCTCACAAAAGCTTCACAAAGTGTAAAGAAAAAAGAATGGTTGTATGGAGTACTTCTAATTCAACAAAAATCAGTTTTTTTGACATTTTGTCCTTACCCATTAAATCTTACACAGATTCAAAAAACTGCAATTTGGAACACATCAATTTTAAATAGAGAAGGATCAGTCATTTCGGTATGTTGTACAGAGTCCTCCCCGGTAAGAATTATATACAAAATTTAAAAAAACACAGGTTGCAAGATGTAAGATGTAATTCTTCTTCTGTGTATGGTCCTTCCTCACAAAATAACATAAATATGTCAAAAGAAGTTTCAGTTATAACATCTAAAACAACAAAAATCAGTTCTATGAGTATATGTCATGCCATCGTAATGCACAAAATGTTCACCTTAAAGTTTCACCAGGCACAGCCTGTAAAATCAGAACAACTTTTTTTCAAAATTTCATACCATCCTGTCCCAAAGAATTTATATAAAATTTGAGTGGTAAAACAAAAATTTGCAAGATCCCATTTTTTTATATGCAAATTGTATATGCCTTCTGCAACAATAAGTTAATCCAAAATGTCAAAACGAAGAAAAAAATAGCTTACAAAGAGTATAAAACCAAAATCAACAAAGTAGCTAAGTTTTTTGGTCTATTGAATATGGCCATATGCACAAAAGTTTACACTAAATGTAAAAAACGGTTGTGTTTAGTAATTCTAAATCATGCAGTCTTATGTCTTTGCCCACAAACTCTTACATGAAAATGTCAAAACCATAAATTGGAAGAAATTAAATTTACATTTTAAAAATAAGTAATTTCTGTACTTTATTTTTAGAAATTTTTGCAGGAAAAAAAGTTCGCAAACCAAAAAAAGAATCAGGAAAATGTTTAAAATTTTCAGGGTTAATAACGTTTGATGGATTTCGTGGGAATTGTACCTTTTGTATATATAATGTCAGTTGAATTTTAATAATAATAATATAAAAATAATATAAAAACAGGAATGGCTTGCAAGGTGTAGAGTCGAATTCTACAAAAATTAGTTCTTTCGGTATATTGCATGATCCTTTTGCCATAAAAGTTAACATAAAATTTCAAAAAAAACCACAACAGTTTGTATATATTATATACAATATGTATATAAATGGAAAGTCACCCCAGCCTTTCCTGTACATTTTTTACCGTAAATGTAAAAAATGTAAATCCTTCCCCCATTATTATTATTATTATTATTATTATTAACATGGCTACATATTTGTAAATTCCTAGCTAGCCAGTTGTTGTTGGTGTGATTGGCTTTATGATGCTAGCTATCAAACATGTCTCGCATCAATAATATCATTAAAACTGAAAAAACATAAACAACCCTTACAGAAACCTTGCTATACTTTATTTATATACCATGCCCTATTTTAAATGTTTTTGTAAAGATTTATTTTGAAGGAAAGAGTAGACAAATGCTTAAAAAGAACAGCCATCTTTTTTGCAAACACAATTTCCGTTACTTTGTGCTAGGAACTTCATTTAACAAACTTTTTACGTTTGGTTTGAGAGATAGGGAAATGTATGTTCTAGCGCAGGCGCACGCGCACGCACACATACGTCACAGCAAGTCCCAATAAATTCCTACAAGTTCTTGATCGCACACAATCACATACCCCACAGTCAAACCCTAATAAATCGATATCATGTCATACCTATAGGTATAAATCCCTATATTTCAACAAAATCCAGTACCATCCAAAACAAATCCCTATATTTCCACAAAAATGAGTCAAAAAAATTTCTAGCGCAATTCCCCTATTATACTACGCACATCAAAAATCATACATCAAATAAGTAAAAAGGGGAATTCCCTTATAAAATGATGACGTCATCATAAATCCCATAAATATCATCAAAAATCAACGCATGCGCAGTAAACACATGCAATCTTCGGACGAGATGAAATTTATATATAAATGAGTTGGCTAATGTATGTACCAGATCAATTCAAGACGCAAGACATGTGTAACAAGGCTGTTGAGGAGTATCCCTGCCAGCTAAGGCACGTGCCGGGTCGGTTCAAGACGCAAGACATGCACAATAAAGCCGTCGAAAAGGATCCCTACGTCCTCATACATATGCCGGATAGGTTCAAAACGCAAGACATGTGCAATAAGGCCGTTGAACAGAATCCAGACATGCTAGAGTATGTGCCAGACCAGTTCAAGACGCAAGACATATGCAATAAGGCCGTTGAAAAGTATCCCTGGGTGATCGAATATGTCCCGGACCGGTTCAGGGCGCGAGATATATGCAACAAGGCTTTTGAAAAGGATCCCTACGTCCTCATACATATGCCGGATAGGTTCAAAACGCAAGACATATGCAATAAGGCCGTTGAACAGGATCCCGACATGCTCGGATGTGTGCCGGATCAATTCAAGACGCAGGACATGTGCAACAAGGCCATCGAAAAGGATGGCCCCTTGGTGTAACAAACCTAGGGCATCAGGACCTATATGTGTCTACAGAATCACACATTTCTGTGGCCTTCCCTAAGTTTACCAAATACCCCATCAAGGTTACAACAACCTACCTTAATGACCCTGTCATTCAGGAATGGACAAGGGGACAAGCCCTGGACTATTGGAACATCCAGGTGAATTTCGCCACCCATTGCTCAACCACGGCCTTAGGCATCTCTGCTAAGCATATGACGGGCTCCGTACCCCTTGTCAACTCAATCTTCAAATTTCATATATATTACCACATGCGTCGCATTCTAGCAAGGATGAAGGCACCTATGCCCTATAACGATGGTTTTTCCCGGTACAAAAACCCTTATTCAACCTCTGGCTACGCGCAGGTATGTCGCGAATATGGTGCCGAGCCCAACGGTCTGTACAAAACCAAATCAGTAAGTGCATCACTCACCAACAGAAGAAGTTGCCGGGGATTGGGCAAAATTCATCCTACCAACAAGTCAAGGTCTGACGTCGGAGGGTCTTACCAAGCTAATTGAAAGTATTAGAGTTTACGTGGTCTTGTTACTGGGGTCGCAGGCAGGAGCCAAAGCATCCCTATTAGGCTCTGGTGCTGACAACTACACAGCAAGGCAAATCCTAATGCAAAAATTTGAAGCCATGGTGCAACGTGAAGAAAATGTAGGGCAGGATATAAGTCAATTTCAGAAGATCTTGCAATATGCCAGAACTCCGGTGAATTTTGTGGTCATGCCCAGCGTGTACATGTTGCCTTCCGATATGAATTTGAGGATTGGCAAAATCTCGGGCTATAACAACAACATCTTGATCGCACCCGCCAATGTCAATGTGAGGGTCCAGGTTGACGTGAATAACAAGCCTATTGCGAGGCACATCAAGCCACCTCCCAAGCATACTATCAAACCATCTCCTAAGCATACTATACTTAAAAAATAGGTTAGGCTTTTTTCATCTTTCCAACGTAGACCACAGCAAACCCAGCGGCAGCCGCGATTGCCATGTACAGATGCTTGGCTGCATATTCGACAATGGTTACGGCTACTCTTAGAAAGAAAGAGACTACTGTGCCAATGATACCAGGTAATGCAGCACCTGCCTTGCCTGCTAAGTATTTAAGGAATTTTCCAAGCCTTTCAAGTTGTTTCTCTACAAACCCTTCTTTTCCTGCACCCGCCGCGGCACTTCCTCCTGCACCTGTTGCGGCACTTCCCCCCGTAACTGCGAGTACAATGGTGGAAATTAGTAGACCGACAGCCGAGATTATGCTCGCTATGGTCAGACCCTGTTCTTTGAACAAAATCTTAAGCTTTTCAAACAGGGACGTGTCATCCCCGGCGATCTTCATAAGGGTCTCCTTGATGACCTCCGGCTGACTGTAAATTTGACGGGTGAGTAGACCATGTGCTTCTTGCGCAGCCTTTTTTTGATCGCCCAATTCCTTAATCCTTTTATTTGCCTTTGATATTTCCCTTTCAAGATAGTCGGCATCCCATTGCCCTCCGTCTTTCCCGGCCTTCCGATCCTCGAGTTTTTTTAGACTGTCTTTTACCGCTTTGATCTCGATGCCGTATTTAGTTATATCAGCCTTCAATATCCTCGCGGCGCCCCTTATAGTCTGTGCTGCTTCATCAAGCCTTTCCATTTCACGTTCAGTGAAAACTTTATCACCACCATCAAACGAAGTATCTTCGTTAAAACTTTGAGTCTCATCCGCAACATTCTCGAGCAGGGGTAGCATTTCCCCTTCTTTGCCCCCATTCCCTTTCTTGGCCTGAATGAGTTCAATATTCTGTATGATATTCTGGGCTACTGATTTACTGCCTTTGTTGAGTGTATCATAATCAAAAAAACCTAGAGCGTGCATACGCTTCTTGCCTAACAATGTTTCTATCTGGCCAATGGTTGGAAAGGTACCATCCTGATTAGTAATCACCCTTTCCTGTAAGAATGTTTTCTTCCCCAGCTTAATTTCTTTGAAAATGAGTTCACCCTCTTCCATCCTAAACATGTCGCTATGTATCCCGTTTGGCTTCATAAACCTCCGATCCCCACTAAGATGTGTATAAAAGCTATCAACCTTCGATTCTAACAATTGCTCCCTGAGTCCCCGCGTGCTTGGAGCATGCTGTTCCTCATGCCGTTGTCCTCCCTGTGTTGAGGGCCCTGGCGTTGATGGAATTTTATGCGTAGTATCATCAGGCCTGTCATCTGTCCCACCCCCCTTATCTTCAAGATCATCCTCATGCGTAAATACCGGGTTATCAGTCATTTATTTTAAATTCCAAAACTCATGTAATATAAATGAGTTTCGGAATTACGTTGGACCCATATGCGGAGACGAAGCAGCTCTTTGCTATCAAGGGGAGGCGGCAGCGCGTCAAGGTAAGCCATGTACCCATCACAATCGGCCAGAATGAGGACCTCTATGTGGATATTCCCAACATGGGGCAGAACGATGTCATTTTTCCAGGTAGTATCAAACTCTTATTTGACCTGGTGTTGACGGGGGCCAATGCAAAGCGTACCCTAGTAAGCAACGTTGGCAAAGCGTTGGTGCGAGACCTCCGTATAACCTTAAATAGCAACGAGCTGCAGAATATCAGTGACTACAACACGCTCGCGGTCTATCGGGACCTATGGCTATCAAAATCCGATCGTGATAATACCCTAATTCTACAGGGGATCAACCCAAATGATGGTACAATTCGCGCCCTGCAGGTAAAAGCCAGCGATCACGTGGGTACCGATGAGGAGAAGGCCATCGCTGCGTCGTATGGTAATACATTTTGCATCCCGCTGGGCAAGATGTTTGAATTGACGAGAGACTTGCCGTTTTACCAAGCAGGGCTCCATGACAGACTTCAGTTCATTCTACATTTTTCATCATACGGCGGCGTGATCAAGGACGGAGGTACGGCAGCCTCGGGAAGCACGGCAGCCAAGGCAGCCGATGCTACCTACAAGATCACCAATATTTCATTGGAGTTCGACAAGATCACTCACGAGGGTCTCGCGAGTGCCATGATGTCAAGGTATGCAAGACTAGCACTACCCTACGAAAGGATACTGCGTAGTAAGGTGGTGACCATGAACAGGGCTTATACCAGCTATAACCTCCAGGTCGATACCCCTGCCAAGAGTCTAAAGGGCGTCCTGCTACTGTTTGTGGACCCTGCAAAAGTGAAAGCTTATTCAGGTGCCAACGAGGTGTTTTATAACCCCAAGATTGAGAAGATCTCAATCACTGTCGAGGGCGAGCCCAATGATTTGTACTCGCACGCGATGCTACCCAAAGACCACCTCGAGCAGGTCGTGAACCTCTTTGGTAGTCACGACTCTAACGTCACGATTGGCCAATTTTTCACAGAACGCTACGCCCTATTTATCGACTTTCGATCAAGCCCTGACCACAGTCTTCATGGTAGCGGAAGGCCCTTACAAAGGCTTAGTGATGGCATAACGTTGCACATAACGAAGAAAGCCGATGGAATCGGGGATATGCGGTGTTATGTATACCTACTGCAGGACGCCCAGCTAAACATCCTAGACGGTAGGTTTCAAAGCGTTGAGTATTGAATAAATGGCAACTATCGCTGTTCTTGTTGCAGGTGCCGCGATCAACGCACTCGCGTTCAGCGGTACAAACTTCTTGTTTTCTAAGCTTTCAGGGCATGGCGAGGCGGAAAGGAAGAGACATAACGAGGCTATCAAAATGTACAATCAGCTCAATCTCAATGGGTACAAGACCGCCAGGGTAAAATCGATTGGTTCCAGAAGCAAAGAGAATTACAGGTAAAGGCTGGGAAGAGCTTGAGGGAGCTGGACGATGATATGTATAAATATTATATTGCAACGGAGGAGGGTAAGCCTAAGCTGTCCGATTTCTATACACCCTCCAAGAAACAACAAGATGGGGAATTTACCTTCATCCTTGGCTCGTTATCTCTGCTAGGTTTTCTAGCCTACAAATATCTGTAAACGTTTTTTCTGACATGTAATAAACATGTCGGAAACATTACCACATATCGTTACCGAGAAGGAGGTGGAAAAATTGAGGGTTATATACTATACGCCAGAACATCTTTGGACCGGACGCAAAGCCATCAAATTGCTCGCTAAGGAGAGCGGATTATCCAAAAAGGTAGTCACTCACTGGCTTTCCCGTCAACTCTTATGGCTGCGGCACATCAAAGGTCCGAAACATATCGATTACCCCCATTTTACCATTACAACACCCAACGAAATGCACCAATTCGATCTGTTGTATATGCCTCATGACAAACTATACGGTAGCACCTACAAGTATATATTGACGGGGGTCGACGCGGCCTCGAGATATAAGGTAGCGAGGCCCCTACGTACTAAGAAGGCCAGCGAGGTTGCCGGTATGATCAAAGACATTTACAAGGCGGGGCCTCTACCATACCCTAAAACCCTCCAGTGTGATAATGGTAGTGAATTCAAGTCAGATGTAACGAAGTTGCTAGAAGGTAAGGGTGTTGAGATTAAACGGGCTACCACCAAGTACCACCATACGTTTACGGCATTTGTCGAGAGTTACAACAAGGTACTTGCCGAAAGGCTATTCAAACCCCAGGATGTGCAGGAGTTGGCCTCCTCGGAAACTAGTACCATTTGGGTTAAACACTTGTATGCTATTGTGAAAAGTCTCAACAACAGCAAAACTGCTACGATTGAGATGAAACCTAACAGGGCTATTAAGCTCGAGGATGTCCCGCTCGCGAAAAGCGAAGAATATCCTGAAGAAAAACCCTTACCCGAGGATGGCTTGTATGCCTCTATCTGTTACAGCCAGGGGAGGAACATGGTGACGCGAAGAGACGCGCCACCGACGCCGTTTGGAGTAGGAAAATGTACAGGTTGAGGGTAGTGGCGGGTAGTCGTGTGTTGTATTACTTGAAAGACGGTCCCAAAAGAAGCTTCGTGTCGGAGGAATTGATGCTTATTCCCGAAGATGTTCAGGTGCCGCCGGAGCATGTTAAGGATTGGTGAAGAGTAATTTCATGAGTACCTCTAAAGGTTCATCTTCCAACTCTTTACTCGGATCTCTTACATACAGCAAAGGGGGCTCAGTATAGAACGGGTACCCATAAACGATACCTCTGATAACATCAGGTTCACTATCAAGATCAATGTCAACCAATCGTCGATCTTCTATCGAAAAGTTAAGGATATCGCCTATTTTTGTGATATCGGCCAAATCTGATAGCTTCAAACCCTTATCCCTGATAACCTCGTAGCAGATCATACCATACTTGTTCTTTTTGACATCAACGATATGGAGCCTTAGGCGTTGAATATCAGCCTCTAGATCCTCATCGATCTCGCGTCTCGCGAATGTTGCCCATGCTTTTTCCCCTGACGCCATCATCTCTAAAAGCTCCTCGTCATCGGGATCCTCAAATTTTTCATAAAAGAATCTATTTCTGAACCTAAAATTTTTCAGGCATGTAGGACAATAACCAGTCACTGACTCTGCGTTGATACAACATCGCAGCACAGGTACCTGGATATTGTATATATTTTTCAGTTGTATTTGCTTCACATAGTCCTCCATCTTTTGATATTTCAATATATGGAAGGATAAAGATTTTTCTAAAGCATCCCTACACTTTAGAAAAACCGTGTCTGAATGTAGGTGTACTCAGATGCGAGTACACCCCAGAGGTCAGCGAAACCATACCTGATCGGGGGCCCATCACATGGGACCCCTTGGACCCTACTATTTCGGACCTAGCTGGTAATTTTAATAGTCATTCCGCGAGCTCCAGGAGACGTTCATGTGTGTACTGTTCACCAAGCCTGAAATGTCTCGGACGCTCCGGGTTGACTTCAATACATCCACGCTCCCTGAGCCAGTTGTAGTGTACAATAGCATTCAGGGTCTCTGCTAGTACGACAATCTCACCGCTGGGATAGTCAACAAGCTTGTTACGAATCTTTTGCGCTACATACTCCTGCTGACCACAGATGGCCAGGTATGGAAAGGGATCGTTGTTGTTTTTCTGGATAATTACCATACCGTTATCCTTTTGAGGGTCTTCAAGGTAAAGCACGGCATGTTGTCGAAGTGTTTCTACTTGTTCCTGGAGCTCCTCAATTTCATCCCCCAGCACCATGAGCTGTTTGTCTCTATCGTCTAGGTCATCCTCAAGCAGCTCCAGGGCAATATCTCTGTCCTCAATAGTCTGGCGCTGCTCCCTGACATCATCCTGCAATTTTTCTACACATTTCCGAGCTAGCCATGATGTCAAGGCCACTGCCTTGGGTTTTCTGGAGCGGTGCACACTCTCTAAGGCGCCATCTAATGTGACGAAGACGTCATGCGGATTTTTCCCTCCTCCTACCATACCTGACCGGGTGTAGTCACCGACTACACCTGGTATACCCTCTATTTCTCCCCTTGATACTATCATATGTCGATTAAGACCATACCGCCTGGCATTTGGAATATTCAGGAATCTCTTGAGATCGGTACGCTTGAACAGAGGCTGATTTTGTTTGTCAAATAGGGTCTCGATTGCTTCTGCGTTAAACGTAACTTGCGACGACATCTTTGTTCTATTTTCAGGTGGAATTGGATTTTTTGTATGGTCACTCGAGAATCTTCCAACCCCTAGGGTGTTCCAACCTCACGTACAGGCATGCGTGCTTGGACTTTTTCAACTCAGTCTTGATTTCTTCCCAGTCGGGAATAAGGTTGGTTTCCTCATCTATCATCTTCATGTCCGATCTTTCGTTTGGATACCACAAAAATAGGGCTTTTTTCTGTCTTCGAAGGTTCTCAGGCAAAGCAGTGCACGACTGGGTTAGTAGCCATAAACTATGCTTGCGATGCCTACCTGAAATAGCTAATTCAAGTAGGGGTTGACGTTTTTTGTCGAGGCTTTCGTCAGCTATACAGTCGTCGATGAAAATTTGATCTTTGAGGCCAATCAGAAACACGTAGTCGTCCTTCCAGAGCGAGGCCCTATCAAGGTAGGTGGTATTCCACCGTATAGTAAGGCACAGTATCACGATATTGTAGTAGTGTTTTTTATATTCGTTTTTAAGTAGGTCCAGGACAAGTTGCGTTTTTCCGCAGGAGGTCGGGCCTGTAAAGATTGCTGTGTGGGGCTCCTTCACAACGTCCAACATTGATAACACCATTTTTTATTGTCTATTTTCGAGATAGTGGAAAAACAGCTGGGACAACTCCACACACCCCCGGGGTTGTTGACAAGATGCCCATTACAGGCAGGGCAGTCTATGGTCCTGTAGACAAGGGGAAGGGGATCAAACGATATCTTACCCTCTAGATATCATCGCAATACTTTGCGATACCTTTCAGCAAGATGCGCTTTTTCTTGCAAGACAGGGCAGGGCCCGGGGTAAAAGGATTGTATCTTGATTGGTGTTTTCAACAGCTCAATGTACCGAGGTACAATATCATGGGAAAATAGGGTGTATAAGCGTAGGTAATTATCGTCCTGTTGAGACTCTCTAATTTCCCTATCCATTCCCACTACATCAATCCCACCATGCTCCCCGCAAATCTTACTCTCCTGTTCGGGGTGACACTTTGCACGTTCCCGTGACGCCTTGCTAGCATCGAGACATTTGATGCAACTTTTTGTTCGGTGACCCTTCCCACTGATCCTAAATTTGTCCAGGGGGAGATAATGTTTACATTTTGAACATTTCCCAGCCTCCTCCATATCGATTTCTATTTATCTTTACGATAAACAGAACCCCCCCGTCCTCCATGTTGATTTCTATTTCGGTTTGGGTATCAGAGAACGCTTATACCAACCCTGCTTGATCGCGTATTCGTCGAATAAGATAGCTCCTGTCATATAGCCGGCGAGCTTCATACCGTCTTCCAGGTTCATCTTAGCCCCCGGCCTAGAAACCCCTAGGGCCTTTTTTATGTATGTACACTTTCTCCTTGGTCTCCTCCACCTCTTCTTATTTGGACATATGTCTAGCGGTGTGGCCCATCACCAAGATAGGCGCCAAACGTCTCCCGATTGTACAATATACAAGGATCCCGAGATCTGTCATGGCATCTCGTATAATGGGGTCCTCTTCAATATCTTTTCGGAGGTCCTCGACATTATCAATATCCACGATATTTCCGATCATGTTCGCATATAAACTGACCACGTGGGTAGTTAACGCCTTTGCCGTTTTTTCTCCCTTTTCTTGGAGCTCTCGTTGAACGAACTCGGCATGTACCTTGTCGATGGCCTCATCCGGGGCCTTGTCGACAAAGCCTTCCGTACATTTCTTCGGTAATAGATGCCCCTTACCATTGCGTAGGGCCTCTTTTAAAGCTTGGCGTTGATCCGTGGGTTTTTCGACATGTTCAAATTCTGCAGAGGTGTTGTCAAATATATTCGCGAGCTCTGTCATTCTATTTATTATACGACGATATCGAAAAAATCAGAACGCGATTAGGGCATACGGTAAAAGTATAGCGATATACAAACACCACACTTCCATTTATTCTCAAGTGCCGGACCGGCGGTAGTGTCCACGGGCTAGCGTGGTAATCTGGTCCTGCTGCACGAGCCTTTTGTCATCTGCCTTGTTAAGTGCTAATTTGTTAACCTCCTGATTGTATATTTGATGGTTACTATGTTGAATCAAGACCTGGCTTTTGGATATATCAATGCCCTCCTCTAAACATCGTCGATAGTCGTCAAAAGTGATAGATTTCTTAGTAACGTATCTCTTTACGCCCTTCGCTTTCCTGTCACCGCCCTCTTTCGTAAGGCTCTTATAGGCATATAACTTTGCCCTCAAGGTTATAAACTCAGTCATAATTTTCCCACTTAACTCATCTTTCATTAGACCCACGACCTTCTTATTTTTTCCAATTGGTAGAGGCCTTTATCGTCTTTGCTATACGCGCTCGTATCGAAACGTGTCTCGACATCCTGCGCGATATCCCTGTAAAAGTCATGTGTCTTGATATGGTAAACGAAGGAGTCTGTATCCATATAGCATAGCTGCAGCTTGCTGCCATACTTCGGTTGTATATAGTCGTAATGGAACTCGTACATGATCAGTTTTGACATATCAAGGATGGCCTGACCAATGTATACGGGCTTGTTCATTTTGACCTCCGTCTTATCCATCTCTACGCCTAGGAGGTTCCTACTGAACCGGCTTCCACCCTTAAAATTGGGTTTCATCACTAGCTTCATATACTTGTCCTCATTGGTGATAAGTTTGAAATTGCGATGGTTCCGGATATTTTCCATGGTTTTGCCGAACACCGAGAGGTTCATGAGTTTGTAGAAGTCTTTCTCGAAATCATTCTTGGCAGCAGTCCTCAATCTCGTGTTGTGATCTATATACCCTTTAAGCCATGGTTCCTGGTTGAACTGAATGACCTTATGTATTTTCTTTAGATCAAGCCCGTGCTTTATAGCCTCATTTAGAGCCCTTATATGCACCACATACCCACGCTTGTTTTTTAAATTTGGTACTAGCTTTTCAACCTTGCTGATCACCATACGTTCTGGCAGAAACGGCAACTCGTTATGTGTATCGTGTAGCCTCTCAGGGTAGTCTATATCAACCTCGAGTAAGTATCCATACTTGTTCTTTTCGACAAGTTTCGCGATTCGCCTTTCGGTAAACTCCTCAACGTTCGACACCCATTTAAAGCCATCTGTTGGGAGGACTTGACACATTGCCCATCCGTACAGGTTGTTCGCATCAAGATACTGTAGGTAAGAGGATTCAGCCTCCGGATCGTACTGTTCTCCCATATACTTTTTGTTGGCCTTGGCATACCTGTGTACCGCCTGGGTTATACCACATGAGAAGCATATTAGGATCTGTGAGGAGCTCTAGTTTAATTCTGGTAAACTTAAGCGCTGCCTTCCAGGCGAGACCAGGCGCACTGTAAAAGTGAGCAGGATCAAGCTTGTAATTTGTCAGGCATACGTCCCGAAACGTTTCAAAAACGTCGGCTAATAGCAGGACGTCTGTGGTCAGGTAGACATCGTGATAGTCGCCCATGGTAACTACATCACCCTCTGGGGTGATGCAATTCCATACCTTTTTCGCATAGGCATAATCCTCATCACCAATCCCCTTCATGTTCAGCTTGCTGTAAAATACCTCCTTGGGGGGTAGTTCCGACTCTTCGAATTTTTGCCAATCATCCATGTATTCATAGGGGTACACACCCTTCCTGCGCATGAGTTGAAATATATCATCCTTGTTGAAAAACCAGCGGAGATTTTTGCACTGTTCATCGGTGAGGTTGCTCGCCAACTTGTCTAATGAGGATGGCATGAATCGACAACTATCGATGAACCAGAGTTCTATTTTTTTATACACCTCACCATCGCCATGCCCCATATCTGCAAGCGGTACCTTGATTTTAACATTAAAACTTATATACTTTTCCGAATTCTCGGCAATGCAACCGATGTCCTGCGTGTTATACTTTTCCCATAGTTCCCGAATGAAGAGATGCGCGTCGTACCCGGAGAGATTGTGGAAGATGATAGGTATATGGCTGGGTATCTTGTATTTGAGGTGACAGTTGTTATGCGCCGCGCCTCTATACAACCCCGTATAGTGACAATGGTCCCGAACTTTACGGTTATTCACGTCGTTAAACGGCTTCATGCAGATATGACATTCTATACCCTCGTTATGTTCCTTTTTTAACACCTCTGTTAGTTCTTGCATGGGTTGTTGTGGGAATGTCCCATATAACCGCTTCACCTCGTCCTCCAGGTGGTTAACGAACTTCGTGACGCACTTCTTACCACGGTACACCGTTAACGGATCCGGTACGTCCCCGTATGCAAATGCACTATAGGTGCACCAGCCTGATGGTACATGCCTGTTGAGCTTTTTCGTCTTGATGCCCCTGACATCTTCTACTGGGATTAACAGGCTTTCAAAGTCCGCGTATATTGCGAAAGGTACCTTAAATTGTTGAAGACCATCCTTATATTGTAACCATTTTTCAGACTCTTTTGGCATCGTGATTTTAACCGCCTCGTGATCCCTGCGGTAGCCATAATGCTTGTCTCTCGATTCAACCGTGTTGAAGGCCTGTAGGAAGTTTAGGCAGAAATACATTGATTTTGAGTTCTTTGAGGTCTCTTTCCCTAATAGTCGCGATAGGCTTTTGACAGCTGTGTAGTGGGCCTTTTTACCATCGGTTATGAGTAGCAGATTCACCTGCTTGCTACGCCTAATGTTGTACTCGGATCTCCGCAGTATGTTGATCTTCTTATCTGTTACATATAAAACGTTCACTTCGATGTCCGTGTTATTCTTTTCAAACGTGGATATATCCTTGATAGTTGTCGGGAACCCTACATCCTGCCAATTATAGAGATCTACATAGTGATGCATTTGTGATATTCGATTCGGGTTCCTTCCGATCTCTGCATGGTGTAGGGATGCTATAACGCCCCACTTGAAATATTCTTCGTCCTCATTCACTGGGTTGATGATGGCCTTCTTTGAGGCTATCCATTTAGGTAGTTCTATATATGATGAACCCCTTGTTAGTTGTAGCTTATGAAAGTCTACATCAAGGTGTAGGATTCGACTAATGGTGAATCTACTCTGGGGTAGTGCTGGATGCTCCACGTGCGTCTTGATATCAGCAAACATCCTATCCAATACATCGTCCACATCGCTGCCTTGGAAGATTTCTGCCATCCTGTTGTTAAATGATGTACTCATCGTTAGCCTCCTCCGAGTTTGGTACTATTTTATTCTTCCACATGATCCATAGGGTCATCTGTACCTTTGCCGATCCCATTTTCCCTACCTGCTCCTCAATCAAGGTTTTCACGTTGGGTCTCACCATTCCTATATACCCGTCGACGTCGGCTCCCCCACACCGGAAATTCGAAAACTTCGAAATGTTTTATGCAACGCGTGCTTATGTTCCTGAGGCGTAAAATCTTGCCCCGGCTGATAGAGATTTTTAATATCTTCGAGGTAGTCTTCTTCGGCCTCTTTTTCCACTTCATCATGAAGCGTAGATTTCGCGATGATGTTAGTCGCACCATCATAGAGATTCATCACCTTACGCTTGAAGGCTGTATAGGTTCTCTTAACTCCCTCTTTTATGGGTTTGGGAACAGCGTCCACTAACCAGTTGTACCATCCATGCATCTTGGTTTTCACGATCGAACGATTTTTTGATAGTTCCTGTTTCTCAAACACATCCATTTCAGATTTTGGTAATAACCAGTCATGCCATTCCCGGATTTTATCCCCTACAACCGAACGATTTTTTGATAGTTCCTGTTTCTCAAACACATCCATATCCTCCGGTGTTGGTACTATAGTCCCAGGCTTAACTGGTCTCCGTGGTACATCCTCCAGCAAAGCAACCAGTTCGGCCTTGCGTAGCCTGTAGTAACCGTCAACCCACGGCTTTTCGCAATATCACGTAATTGTTTTACAGTGTGCTTGTTCATCTTTGTTGTATATATATTTTGATTTACAGAGAATTACAGGTCTGCTCAAAACTAACACAGTTGTTCACATCTTTACTGCGCATGCGTTGATTTTTGATGATGCTTAGCAGCTTTTTTGTAGGGGAGGGGGTGTGATGCTATTTATGGGAGTGTGATGCTATTTATGGAGTGTGATGTGCGTGCGCGTTTTAGGGACTTGTGCTAGAACTATTTTTACTCATTTGCAGCATTGATTTTGATATGCATGACTACATATAGCCTATTAGGGACTTTACCTTGATATGCATGACTAAGCACAGTATATTAGGGACTATGCATAACTAAGCACAGTATATTAGGGACTATGCATGACTAAGCACAGTATATTAGGGACTATGCATGACTAAGCACAGTATATTAGGGACTATGAATGACTAAGCACCGCATGACGTCGATTTGTTGGGTTTGACTGTGGCGTGTGCGTGTATCTCTATCCTCGAGCTTTCTGAATAAAGGTGTGTGATAAAGAGACTACTTGACAGGTCAGGTAATAGACATTGTACAGACAGCCTGTTTTTAAATTACTTGTGCTATGTCCCATTCACTATTTTTTTACTGGTACTTTCTAAAAAAGGATCATTTCATTTTAGTATTCTCTTTGGCGCTGTGAAAATATATTTAATATCAATTACACACTGCTATATCTTGTGTAAATTTTTTATGGTGGAGAACTGCATGTGATTGTTTCCGAAATACCAGGATTATTTACAACTGCGAAACTAAATTTCACAAAACTTTTAAAATTCTTGTAAACACGACTTACCCGAAATGAAGATGTGTATAAAGCTAATGACCTTGCTCAAAAAGTAGCTGTGCATGTGTACAAAATTATGACGCGTGTTTTGGTTGTTACAGAGTTTGTATAAAGATCCGATTTTTCACAATATTTGATTACAATCCTAAATAATTAGAAAATTGGATCAATCGCGTGTCCAAATTTTACAGAATGATTCTACTTGATCAAGCAAAATTGTGTTGTGAGTTTTAAGTTCTAAGGATAGTCTCTTTATTATTAGCCGTATTCTGTCTGTTTATGAGCGATAGAAATGTTGTCTGACGGTCTCACGACTATTCTTATACGGTACGGAGGAGATTTTAATTTATTTTTCTGCTTTCGGCATATTTGGGCAGTTGCGAATTTATTTATAAATTAAACAATCGGTAAACTTTAAAATTTGTTGCCTGCTGTCTCCTATTGTTATATTATTTCTGCCCGCATTTATTATCCCTTCTTTTACCCTCCTGCAAATGACACAAAAAGGCAGTCTGAAATTTAGCAAGAAGATATTCGTGGTCGTGGTCAGTGTTACGTAGTTCTCTGATTGACCTCTCAGCTCAGTGTTAACGACAAGCTGTTTCCTGTTTTTTATTTTAACCAAGTTGCGATAAAGATTTTTTGGACATGGTTATTACGCCTAAATGAATGTGCGACACATTATACCTGTACTAAGTGCTCAGCCCGGTGTCGTGATTAATTTTAAAACTTTTAAGGAAACTTATGTGTGCAAAATTTTGCTATGATGGAGTAACAAAGGTTATTAAATATTGTTTTTATTTCAGTTAAAGGTGCGGTAAAGTTATTTTTTTGAAAAATATGCTACACTCGAAACACTATAATGTGGTGCGCGCTTTACTGCATATCTGTACTAAAGCACTCTACCCGAATGTTTGGCACAGTTTGGGACTTTTATTAAGCGGGTGAAGTATGAGAGCTAAAAACCTGGCAGGCAATTGCTAAGTTTTCTTGTTATTTAATTAAATCACAATTATGGATCGTCATAATTTGTGATTAATTAATTAACCTGTACTCGACGCTCGCACTCTCGAGGTAATGTAAGGTAGCGAAGCGAGGAGATGGCTCTCCTAACTGGTTTGCTAGTAAATCTGTATACAATTTAGCAATTTCAAAAAAGAAATTGTTACCAAATGTTAGTAATTAGATTGAATGTATGTAAAACTAACCACATGTGCACCACTTCGCTCCAAACTAAAAATTTGCTCATAACAATCTCATTTTCATGTTTTACTGTGTTAAGCAGATATACGAAAAACAGATATGAAAGAGGTTTACTACCTGTATTACCGTTTATAGTTTTCCATGTTGGTTACTAGGTTGTTACGAAGCCATAGCTAAGTTGGTATGTTGGTAATTGGACTAACGTACGGCTCAGATGTCAGATTAAATATTTATTTTTAATGATGATTTTTTTTCATCAACTTAGTAATTAGTAATTCAGCAACATGTACAATTACTAAGTTTCACGACATATCAATAAAAGGTCCAGGATTTGTGACCTGTCAGAGCTTTGTCTTACATACCACTACTCCGTGCTATGGCAGGCTCGTTTAATAGACTTTAAAAGAATTATTAACTTGTTTTGATCTCACTTAAATGGTATGCAAAATTGGAAATAAAAGTTTCTTTCATAAATATTTAATGCCACAAACAGTTCAGGTAATTCAAATGTTAACTGCCAGTAAAAATCTAAAGCTTATAAGATTTCTTTTACTTATAGAAACATGGTCTTTAATTACATCGTATTTACTGGATGCCTTATGGTCTTTTGCCATGGACAAGATAATTTGGAGAAAGTATATTCCATGCTGAGCCAGGAATTGCAGATTCAAAAGAAAGCGTGTGAAGGTGTAGCTAAAATGGGAAAACTAGTCAACAAAGTCAACAAAGTCACCGAAATTACTGAAAAGGAGACCATCGCCTTGCAAGAGCAGTTGTTGTCAGCAAAAATATCCATTTGTGAAGTTTACAAAAAGACGAACTTTGTGGTAGACAAAGTGGATATTTTAAAGAAAAATGAAATGTCCAGCAGATGCTTTAAACAACATCAATGCAATGACATAATCCCCGCCATCGACAGTATTCAGAAACATCTGGAAGAAAGAAAGGAAAAGCATCATGCTGCAGTTTTAGTACTTTCCATGCTTGACGAAACTCTGCCACAATGTTCCCAAGATAAAGTTGAAAAGTGATAGACTAAAGTTCGAAAGTTGAAATTTGTTTTAAAAGGATTTAACACCATATGGACAAAAATTATCATTGGATTTATTCCTGCATTTGAGAGCGAAGTGACGAAATACTTTTTACCATATTTTCTGCTGCTGATAACTATCCCAATGGTGATTTCAATATTTTCATTTCGTCGTATCGTAGTTCTCTTATCTGCTTTCGTCGTTTTATTTCTTGCATTTCTCTTTTCCACTTCGTGTGCTGTAGAACACATGGAACTTACTGCAACATTTCAAAATGATGTTTTGCCATTTGATTTAAATGAGACACAAACTCTACAGGTTCTCAATGATATATTTCGCGATGTCAGAACAAGAAGAAAATTTGAAGATTTTAAAGTCATTCTGCGGGATAATTTTAGGCACGGTAAGGAAGACGCTAAAAGAATTGAGGAAAACCTTAACGAGGTAATAAAATCATTTGAGGAACAATCCGTGGCAAAGAATTTAAAAGATAGAGGATACAGCGACCTCGAATATCAAGCCAGAAGTCTTCATAAAGATTTCAGGCGTTACTTGGAAGAATTAATCAAAACGTTCAAGTTTTCACAAGATTTTTATACTCACGCTGTGAATTCATTTGAAGCTATTTTGGAATCACATTCAGAAATTGAAACGTGGCAAATATTACTTTTCCTTAAAACTATTTTGACAAAATCGAAACATCTACAAGAGGACTTTTCCACTCACAAATTTCACTTCCAAGTATTAATTAAAGAGTTAAATCATCTAGTTCCTCAAATAAGAAAGCACCAACAGAGTAACGACAATATTAATCATGGAGTCAAAATGTTTGCAACAGCGTTTACTGTTGGTGCATCAATCCTTTACCCACCGCTTCTTCTTGCTCTTGTGCCCATCGGTGGAGGTGTCATATACGTTGACAAACAAGCTAAAGAAAATAATGTTGCATTGCAGGATCTGAACGAATACAGAGTCAAAATGAAATATTACTTAAAGGAAACTGTGGAACAACTATCCAACATTGACCCAATGAAGATCACTGAATCGATTGAAACGTTGGAGCAAGGAGTCAAAGGCCGTCTATCCCACGATGCCTTGGAGTATTATTTCAAAGATGCTCTTGACATGGCTAGGGAAAATTTGAATGAAGTGAATGATATTATACGAAAACTCAAGGAGTTGTATAGAAGCGAATAAGAAGTATGTGGCAATAGAGGCAGTACGAATGACAGTTGACACTTGATTATACAGTGATTATACAATAGTTGTTTTTTCTAACTTTAAATATTTTTAGTCGTTTCTGTTTGTTAAAGTAATTTGTGGGGATTTTCGTGCCGACGGTCTTATCACTAAAAACAATTAAAGTTAAGCATTCCTTTTCATTTGAATAAACACGGTGGTAGATAATTTTGATAGACTCTCCTACTCACATGCACATTATAGTTTGTTGTTTTTATATATATGGGTCATGTCAGTAATACATTCAATAAATAGGTGAATACATTTAAAGGCCTTTGTCATGGAGTTAGGAAAATTTTCACAGCCTTGAAGTGGGACTGTATGTAAAGTAGTAAAACTGGTGTTATTATTTTTGTTTTCTTTTTGTTCTAATTTGTATTCAAAAGATTTTCAAAGTAAAATAAAAGCACATGTGAAGTGTATTCTGCTGTGCAATTGATATAAAAATATTTTTTTTCAAACATACAAAGTAAAACCTACACTTTTTGCTGTTCTACATTCCTCATCTTTGTGTTGCTTGGTCGCAATTCTATAATTCTATTTTTACGCGTAAAAGGGACCGAGTAGTTTACCACAGTTCCGAAATCGGCGGTGAAAACACAATCTTTATTATGCAATTCAGTTTAATGGAAGCCAATGTCCCAGTTACTTATATAAAAAGTATACCAAAGTCTATACCAAACTTTGATACAACACTAATAACAAACTTTAGAGGTATATACTCGTATTGTTGACACGATGGATAAATTTTAACAACAAAATTCTGTCGAAAATTTACTGAATTTTGGTCAATTTTAAAGCCAATTTTGAAACTCCTAACTTTCCATGTGTCCCCACCGGTTGTCTCTTTCTGTTAAATATTTTAAATACCTAAAAGTTAAATTTGACATGTTTTGGTGTCACTGCTTTGTGCATATCTTGAAAAAATGCTGTTTCTCGTGTCTACGGTGGCCCATAAGTAACATGCATAAAAAAGCGAGTTATTGTTATAATAACACGCAAAATATGTCCATGCCTAATAGAATGGCAATAACATATACTTTGTTTATATATTTTGTAACTACCAAAAATACAAGAATGCGAGTTAACAGTTAACACACAAATATGTGACTTAACAAATAATATAATACGCAAAAATGCGAGTTAACAACACACAAAGATTTGACTTGGAAATAATATAATGCGCAAAAAAGATAGGAGTTATTAAACACAAATATGCGTCTTAACAAATAACATGCAAAGTGCGAGTTAACAAATAACATTCAAAGTACGAGTTAACAATTAACACGCATTAAAAATGCTACTAACGAATAATGTTAATACGCAAAAATGCGACTTAACAAAAAAATGCGTGTTAAAAATTAACATGCAAGAAATTTAACACGCACAAATGCCGGATACTAAAAAATTCGTGTTAACACTCCCTCGTGGTTGGAAAAAAATTTTTGAAATGGAGAGCTTGTTTATATGATTTATCAAATGCTCTCCATCACAAAAAATTTTTCCAACCACGAGGGAGTGTTAACACGAGTTTTTTAGTATTCGGCATTTATGCGTGTTAAATTTTTTGCATGTTAATTTTTAACACGCATTTTTTGTTAAGTCGCATTTTTGCGTATTAACATTATTCGTTAGTAGCATTTTTAATACGTGTTATTATTAACACGCAAAAATGCGAGTTAATAATAACTCGCATTTTTGCGTGTTAATAATAACTCGCATTTTTGCGTGTTAACTATACTAGTGAGTGAAATATTTGCGTTATACTGATTTAAATTAAATCTAACATTCTCATATGTTATAAGGGGTATGTTTGCATGTTAATCATATAACTCACTAATATTGTATATTTTGCGTGTTATTATAACAATAACTCGCTTTTTATGTATGTCACTTATGGGCCACGGTACGCAACCTACGCAAAAAACAAAAATATATGGCTGTAATTTTATTTAGCTTCAGTTATAAAAATATAAAAATTTTAAAATATTCAAAGGACTAACAAAAGTTTAAATTTTCAAAGATACAGTGGACTCTCTATAACTCGAATAGCCACGGGGAATCGGTAACCGTTCGAGTTATAGAGAGGTTCGGGTAATAGAGAGTTTTTGTATAAATTTTGTATAAATTTTGTATAAATGGCCAATTAAGCGTGTTTTTTCTCCCTTATATGGAATGGGGACGAAATCTTTCTTTTTACAGGATAAAATCTCGACCTTGTAGGCTAAGAACGGACTGAAAAAATAAAAAATAAAAAATATTTTATCTCAACGATTTATTCTTGGGAAGAAAAGAAATCCGAAATTAGAGTTTGCTTTCTTGTATGAAGGACATCTTTTTCAACAGTTTGATTTAAGTCCTTTAGTGATCTCATCATTGCCTCCCCGAAATTTGAAAAGAGGCTGAAATCTTCAAGAACACTTATAGCTTTCCGCACTTCTTCGTTTGTTGGTTTGGTTACTATATCTTCATATTCTTCGTCGTTATTTTGTCCCAGCAACAGACGATTGTAAAACTTTAATACCAAAGAATCGTGTTTACGTTTTGTTCGAATGGCATTCGAATCATTTAAGACCCCTCACACATGAAGATATGAAGCATTCGAATCAGTTAAGATTCTATTTACGTTCACAGAGCCAAAACAATGCAAAAAAACTGGTTGTGTCATATAAAGTTCTAGATACATGTTGCGACGTTCGAGTTATAGAGAGGAAATACCCGAAGAGACAAAAAAAAACGTTCGAGTTAAGGAAAGATTCGAGTTCTGGGGGTTCGAGTTATAGAGAGTCCACTGTATATTGTTTTTATGAATATGGAGAAAGTTATCTCTTTAATAATAGCCGTCGTCTGTCTGTTATTCTGCGAAGACGCGTCCTGTTACGGAAACACGAAATTTTTATATCCGGATGAAATACAAAATGCGAGTTGAAAAGGGTATTACGCCTAAACGCATGTGTGGCACGGTCTACCTGTACTAAGCCCTCAGTCCAGTGTTAACGATTTCCTGTGTTTCTGTTTAACTGAAGTTGTGATAAAGGAAAATAGCCGCAACCCCGGCTTTATTTTGACCGCTTAGGCGTAATAGACCAATCGCGAGGCTCAATTTCACCAATGACCAATCCAAATTCTTCGTGGCCTCAACATGCTGTGGGAAGAAACATGCTACGATCGGGTTACGTTTACGAAGACCATTTTGGTTTGGAAGTGATATTTTGATATTTTTCTCTTCTAACTACTTTGTATCTATAGGAGTATTTATTTTCAGTATGTTTTCCCATGTTAAAATGAGTTTATCATTACGGTTTTAAGCCATGTATAAATTGTAAACAAAATAATTTTCAGAATTTGTGTATATTTTGTGGCAGCCAGAAAATCAATATAGAAAGTGTTGCGGAGAGGTTGCCAAGGCAAAGGCATTAAGCATGGCAAGGAAAGGTTATATACATGTTTGTTTTTATAAGAAACCAGTTTATAAGAAACCTTAGACTCAGAAAGATCAAATTTTTAGAAATCTCCAACATTAAGAAACTTTTATACATATAGCTAATGTACAACAGAAAAAATACGTGTAAACATAGCTAGAAAATGTTGTTCATATGTATCAAAACCATAGTCCAAACGCTTGAGGCTCAAATTATCAAATTTTAAGATACTCCATCCAGGCTCAACCAAATGCTTAGGTTTCTTTTAAAAAAATATGTAGCTAACTAGCTATGGCAAGAAATATGTCACTGAAGGTCTGCTAGCTACCTAGTATGTGGAACTAGCACTAGCTAGCTAGCTAGCTAATACATAGGCTAAAAAATATCAGTATAAGTCTGTTAGCTAGCTTTAGGCCCTCATCAAAAATATGTTAAATGTTCGCGTCCTGAAGTTCCTGTAAAAATGAGTCGGTCGGGCGGTCGGATTTTTCCTGGGATTTTCCGATCGGATAATATAAAGTCGTTCACGGGACCAAAAAACAGTATAACCGCGCTCACAAATATTTTTCCGGATTTTTTCCGACTTGACGACTCGGGTTT
The DNA here is from genome assembly GCA_030067915.1 of Hydractinia echinata. Classification (NCBI taxonomy): domain Eukaryota; kingdom Metazoa; phylum Cnidaria; class Hydrozoa; order Anthoathecata; family Hydractiniidae; genus Hydractinia; species Hydractinia echinata. The sequence continues at coordinate 74,624 of JASGCC010000104.1, read as the reverse complement.
TTATTACCACAGGCGAGTCTGTCGGTGGACGTGAACATAACATATTTTTGATGGCGGCCTTAAGAGGTTATGTAAGTAAACTTTCGAAGGCTTTGCATTAGCTAGGTAGAGGCTAAAAAGGGATTCATTGCATGTAAAAATAATGATACACTAGCTACTACATAGATAGCTAGCTAGCTAGGTTGTTAGCTAGGTATTCAATGAAAAATTCCCTTCTGCTTTCTTTATAGCTAGCTAGCTAGCTAGCTACGCAGGACAAAGCTTCCATATATAACGAAAAAAAGCAAGCACTAAAAGTTAATAACTTAAGATAAAGTATATCTAATGAGAATTAAATAAGGATATTACTACCTGAGATTGATAGATATAAAAGGTAAACTTTTGCAGTAAAATTCTCGTGGTCTTTCTCCAGTAAAATTCGCGTGGTCCTTCTCACATCGTCGCCATATTTAAATAACAACAAAAACTCCCCCATTGCCGTTTTAAATTAATGTTGTCTCGCTTAATCAGAAATTTACGGAAAAACCGACCAGATCAAATTGCTGGGAAACAAAACCAAAACAAAACAAAACCGTGGGGAAGAGTGCTTGATAATTTTGATGTATAGGGGCGAGACGCGGAAATCCTATACAGCCTTTATTTGGCTTATTTAATGAGGAATTGGGCTCCGCTACTCCCCGCAATAAATTATTACTGAATTACTAGCAACATTTTTACAGAATTCTCATGGCTGTATGGGGTGAAAATAGGTTTTGGATGTACTCACCAGTAAACATCAAAAATAAGATCTTTGGATCGAAATAACCAAGAAAATTTTACGTACTATAGTAGTAACAGCACTTTATAACCTTCGTCGCAATTCATTGAACTTAAGAAATATCTCTCATGACCAACAATAATGTTTTTTTCATGTTTTGTGTCCCTTTCCCACAACATACTACTAGCTTCGAACGATGAAGTTTGTAATGACGTCATCTGTAAATTACCAAACTTTGACGTTAAAGCAATATTGACGTCAAAGGAAAGTATAATAAGATTAGTGATGCCATTGCATTGCACTTTTAAATTTAAGGCTAAATAACTTGGAAACGGGTGGAAATAACTGACGTCATCTCCTGCGTGGGTAACTAGGGACTACCTGGGATCAATTTGGGTAAGTTTCCCAAACCCGGGTCACCGAATCCGTTTCGGAATGGACGGGTTAATGACGTCATCAAAAAACTTTTATACCCTAATATCTCTGCATCCGTTTGTCAAAAGTACACGATCCTATACATTTTCTTGATCAGCGTTTCAAGATCTATACGATGAAGACAACGGGTATACAAATTTCATTAAAAAATGTTTTGGTACTTTCAGGAGACTTTGCTGACGTCGGCACAATTTTCCAAGCCTTATATCTCATTAACCGTTTATCAAGAGCACATGATCATATACATTTTCTTGGTCAGCGTTTTAAGCTACGTGAAAAGAAGGTTCCATTTTTTTTTTTGGTGGATGGGTTGCTGACGTCATCAAAACATCTAAAACAACCTATATTCCATTGTCCCTCTGAATAAGTGGATTTCTCCACGGCCTTTATCGACTAGTCTCTATAATAACATTAAATAAATATACTGACCCGAAACATTCAACAACAAATCGAACGTGCAATATAGTGGCTTCTTCTTTATTCACGAATCTTTACTTTCTTTATCTTTACATACAAATATGTTCAGTAACTAAATATTAATTAAGTATTAACTAAGTATTAATTAAATAAATATACTGACCCGAAACATTCAACAACAAATCGAACGTGCAGTATAGTGGCTTCTTCTTTATTCACGAATCTTTACTTTCTTTATCTTTACTCACAAATATGTTCATTAAGTTTAGTACCTTAAAGGAAGAAATTATTTGCGGAAGAATTTTGTGCGGAATTTATTTTTGCGGATGAGTGACCAAAAAATGGCATATTTTGCGGAATAAATTTTTGCGGATAGCGACCTCAAAAGAGATATTGCGGAAGAAATTTTTGCGGATGCAAGAACTTTGGTAAATCGAAAGTCGGGAAAAACCGAATTTAGTACCTAATTGTGTATGAAAAACATCCGATTTATGGAATATCATCTCTCTATTTTTCATCAAAATATCAAAAAAAGAATACTAAGCTGTAACAAATGTAAGATCAAATATTGTCACTGAAAATATCGAAAATATTTCTACATGGATCGTCAAGCTAAAGAGGCCTTTAAACGTAAAGCAAAGACAACAGATCGATTCTTTACGCATAAAGTATTTCAAAAAGTTTGCGGAATTTATTTTTGCGGATGACCAAAATTTCTTAACTTCTGCGGAATTTATTTTTGCGGATTATGGCAAAATCCGCAAAAATTAATTCCGCAAAAATAAGTTCCGCACAAATTTCTTCCGCAAATAATTTCTTCCCTTAAGGTAGTATAAATGATAACATGTTCGTCACATGTTGTTCAACATTTTTGTAATTTTAATCTTCAACTTTTTTATGTTTAATTATTTTGTATATGTTAATCCATGACCATCACAATAAGAAGAAATATATTCCACACACAATTATAATTCAATTCACAAACTTAACTTATAGTGATTTTTATAGAGCACACCAAGCCAGTCGTTCTGGTCTTTAAAATCAACACTCATCGTGAACCTCTATTCAGCAGCGCAGTTCGCCTCACCTTTAACTGGACAGGGCAACGACGGGCTGTTTCTTGTATTTCTTTTTAGAGAGAAGTTGCATTGAAGGTTTTTTGGAAAATGGTTTTACGCCCATACTTTTGTGCTCAGCCTGGTGTTAACACCAGGCTGTTTCCTGTGTTTTTATTTTTTTCAACCCGTTGTTACCCCGTCATAGCAGAAACAATCGGTCAATTTTATTTAATTTTGCGAAATTAGTTGCTGTGAAAGTTTAAAAAATTAATCGTGACACCGGGTTAATCATTCAGTACAGGGAAACTATGTCACACATGCTTATAGGCGTAATACCATTCTCAAAAAGGCTTTATCACAACTTCAGTTTCTGTGTTTTTATTTCAGCTGAAGTTGTAGTGAAGGTTTTTATTAAAAAATGTATTACAGCGGAAACACTATAATGCTGTGTGCGCCTTAATCAATTTACGACATACTGCATATCTGCACTAAGGCTCTCCACCTGAATGCATGGCACAGTTTGCGGCTCTTATTAAGCGTTTGACTGGGTGTTCAACCAAGACGGCAAGCCGCACAGTTACTTGTGACTTAACCTGGAGTTTCGACGCCGGTAACGATGAAAGAAAACATATTTCACTTCGTTACTTCTTAGTATTTCTCTAGTTGTTTAAATATAAAAATATCATATTCATACCCAAGTGTGAGCTTCAACGATCGCCATTACAGCTTGTTTTGAATTCGCCAGCAAATGCGATATATGTCTGTAACCTAAACTAAGACAATGTCTATATTATACCGGATATGTTTTGATACGGATATGGAAATTTATCCGGTATGGTGTTAAAAAAATCGTCGACATGCAACGTTTTTTACCGTTCGCATTATAATCTTTAAATCGTTTGAAGTATAATACCTGCTGGTAAATCTATTCTAACAAACACGGCGGGAATGTTTGTCTAGACGGTCATGAGTAGTACTAGTGGCCAAAAGTGATATTTCTCCGCACTCCCACAAAGGTACTTGTTCAAAATAATTATGTGAATGAAGTGGATAAATAAAAGATGGTTAAAAAAAAACAAGGAAAAGAAAAAGAAAAAGGTAAATCTGATTTTTCCTGGACTGATGACGAGTAGGAACGTTTATTACAATCAGCATTGGAATTTAAATCCAAATGTGAATTCGATGGCGAAAATTGGGAGTTCAGAAGATCGAAATATTAAAATACATTGGAAATCACGCAACAACAATACCCAGAAGAGATGGAAAAATATCCAAATAAAGAATGTGTTAATAAAGATCGTTTTGCTGCTAAAATAAAACACCTTTGGATCAATTTCCGGAAGGCTGCTGATGCCAGTAAAAGAAGTGGTGGCGGAAGGATTGTTTTTACCTATTTCGATTTATTTGAAAATCTATGGGACGGATCTCCAGCTGTAACCAATGTTGTTAATGGTGTTAGTGGTGTAGATCAAATGTCTCTTCTCTTGAAGTTTGCCTACCAACAAATCCTAGCTTGGATGAAGAAGTATCGCAGCAAAACGAGAATGTTGGCAACAAAGAATCAATCTAAATGTGAGAAAAGGTTTCCGAAATGCTTAAAAATAGAAAGGATAAGAAAATGACAACAAGATGTAGTACTGATAATCAAATAGCGTTTAAAGAACAACTATTGCAACAAATATCAACACAACATGTCGGATATTGGTGCTGCGATACAACAAAGCGTTGGTATACCTGGAAAAGTGTTAGCACCTCAATTGCACCAAGCGTTTGGTGCACCGATGTACTCACCACCCATAGCCTCGCCCCCTCCATTTTTAAATAACCACAGTGTGACTTATCAATCTAGTCATTTTTCACAACCAAATTTCCAAGTATCGAGTCAAACACTTAGTAAAAGATAAGGCTGGCCACATAACCAAGTGATAGAATGTGATGCAGAGAGCAAAAATAGTCAACAACGAAAGTACTATAATATAAATAACAACGGTATGGAACATTGTGATTATGATATATTTGATTGCAAGGTTATATATTTGTAAAAATAATACAACAACAAACGGAATTTCCCCGCCAATTCTTTACGACAAACATCTTACGTTTGCATCCGCACTTATCAAAGTGTGAATTGTTTCCATCAAGGTCCGGATCATTTCGATCCGAAATAATACTATAAAACGAATGTTTCATGTCATTCGCATCGCCCGTTGATGAGAGAAGGATCTCTGGAAACGTCGCCAAACGTAAATCTTCAGGTCCACGACATGATAAACAATCATATCGAAATAGAAAATACTGTACTGACAAGTCAAAATATCTTTAGAATAATAAAAAGTGTTTACTCAAATAATTTAACACATATTTGTTTTTCTCCTCCCGCCTTCATTGTTGTTGGCAAGATAGCTAGAAGCAATGGGCGGCTGAAATTCTTTGTCATATTTCAAGGCAGCATCGGTCTTTTTGTTGACTACTACTTTCGTATCTCTCTTTTAAAAAGTTATGAAGATGAAGCACACGTGTGTAACAACTGGTAATTCGTTCGTGTTAACGTCTTTTTATCATCAAAGACAGCCAAAAAATGCTTCTAACTAACGAAACGCACATTCTATAACCATTCTTGCAGATAATAAACGAAGTCCAAAAACTTGTTCCGATTCGTCTTTAACATCATTCCGATTTGTCTTTCATTAAAAATGGCAACAAAGGATACACAGGTTCTTCCAATATGCAAATAGGCACAACAGGTTCACCGTCAAGAATCACTTTCTTACATGGTGTTATAGTAATATCTCAAAAATTTTGATTGAGAGAATAATTTGAAAGCACCCTGGCGTCATAAACACTACTAGGTCAGTTGATTAAAACATCGATAAAACAATAGTTATGATCAGCAGCTGCTTGACAATTCAATGTGTGACGACTTTTTCGATTAATATAATCTGCCGAATTATTATAAGGACTTTTGATGGATATATGTGTTTCATCTATCGCTCCAATGCATTGTGGGAAACCGTGCTTGGCGTAAAAAAGTGCAGAGAATTCTTTAATTTTCCTCAGAACATAGAAGTTTTATGTATTTTGATGCAAGATGATTGGAAACAGCTCTAGTAACACGGCGAATAATACTTGAAATTGTAGATTTTCCAAGTATTCACAGTCTTTCTCATTTTCCTTCGTCTGCCAGATAATAAAGTGTCACAGCTACTTGTGAATCTACAGGGACGGTTTTACGGAATCGAGTATCGTTATTCTGAATGTAAGCACGAAGTTCATCACATAAAACCATAAACGACTCCTTCGACAAACTAAAGTTCGTTTGTCTACAAAAGATTTCGACCATTTGTTACATCGACCTGGACGAACCCATGTTCTCCCTTTTGTTTGATACGTTCTTCGCTTTCCTAAGACATTGAGTCCAGTTCTTTCAATCAAGCTAAGTCTGAGAAGTCTATTTCTTCGTATATTTGTAACATGCTGTTCAAACTTCGGTGGTGAATAACGACTAAACAGCTCCACAAGTTTTGTAGAGTATTAAAAAGAAATATTATTTTCTTTTTTGGTATCGTCATACTTCCTCCACAAACTCGTAAAAAACGTCTGTAAAATGATGAAATAAACACAAAAAACAAGATTTCGGCATGAAAATCATGCCATTTAACTGCTCACAATAGAAAATATGGCGTTTTAAAAACCTAACTGGTACATAACGTATCACGTTTAAAATCGTTGCGTTGCAATACCTATTCGGTATAGAAATGATGCTGCCGTGTTTAGTGTCACAGAAGGCCTATCCGATATGATTATTGTATCGACACAAAACCTATCCGTTATATTTTAGACATAGAGGTAGTTATCAGTCAAGCAAATATACTGTATATGATGATTTTATGGTTTGATAAATACACATAAAAAGCATAAAGTCAGTAAAATATACGTTATGAAGACATTCCAGTAACCTCGTACCACTAATCATCTTTAATCTTTTCTTGAAACGATGGAACAACGATGAAAGGTGCAACCCCGGAAATTACTACAAAGTAAGGCGAAATATCAAAGCGATTGCTGTTTTTAAGTACATAAAACGCACTTCGAACTAATGAAAAGTTATTTGATTAGATCCATAAACTAAAACAGTACTATTTTTTTTTTACTCAATTCCAATTGTTTTGAACATTTCTGGGTTGTGGAGCAAATGCGGACAATTGTGAAGCATTTTTGGCCTACACCCTGGCCAGAGTAAAAAATTTTGCAATGCTGTTTGGTCATTTCCAGAAATAACAAAAAAACCGCATCTTAAAAAAATAAGAGAAAAAGTTCAGGGTTGAAGATGCCCTCAAAACGAGGTTACGTTTTCATTGGCTTTCAATTTTCAACTTTCTTAAGTATTTTTATATATACATGTATATTGAAAGCAAAACACTCTTGGTAACTTTTTTGCCTTTTGTTATAAGAGGGCAGAAATTAAAAACAGTTAGTGCGCAACCTCATTCCCAGAACTTTTTCGTGTTCTTCTTGATATCAGAGAGCTAGAAAGGTGCTGTTAGAACAAAGTTGAGATTGTGTGGACTTAAATTTGATTGGTTTATGTGATAAGGTGATGGCTGTCTTATTTGAAACCTAGCTATCTCTTTTGTCTAGAATTTTCTCTGAAGTGATATGAGGTGTGTACAGGCTTTACATGATTTAATGGCGTGGTGGGTTGATCTTCCTAATCAAGCGCTCTTTGTTACAGCAAATGGAAAAACAGTCTCTGGCCACGAAGTTAGATAATCTCTTACACTGATAACAACATAATCACACTCTTATTAGGATAGCAGAAATATACGCTATGATACTAACCAAGGTACACTATTTCTCTACAGAAGATAGCATTCTGTCTATCGATCTTTTAAGAAAGTTTGGGACAGTGTTGTGGGCTATTCTTTTCTAAAGCCGAGGAATTGTTTTTCGCACGTGATGATTTCTTTGATACGAAAACGAAAATCGTACCGGCGTTAATAAAAACACACAATGAAATAAGTATGATGTAAAAATGATTCGAACATTGTTGGTGGACAAAGGGTCTAATAAGTTCAATTCCGATGTTATGGTTAATTGCAATAAGGATTTTATACAGGCCACACACTTCACCCTAAAAAGACGATGCTTAGGCGTTCAGAGTCTTTTAAGATAAAACCTCTCCCAGAGCTCTGAGGCCGAGAATGTTTTCGGTTCACATAAATTCAGTTAAATCAGGCAGCAAAAGTGTAGTTTGATTTGACAAGGCACAAAGAACAGGAATATTGGCGCCGAGACCATCCAGATGTCTTCTTTGATGGATCTATAAAATTCTTTCCACGCTTGAATCTAGCACTAAGTTTTCCAATAATTTTGAAAAAATCTTTATACCTGCTCTTAAAATAAGTTTTTAGTTCTTCTCCTGAGAATTATTTTTGCTCATGTTCATATTATATTTAACAAGAGAATGAAAAATTAGTTGTTGTGCTAATATTATCAGACAGAGCTAAAAATACCCCATAGTAAGTTTTAAATCAATATATTTTCATTTACCAGAGTTATTTCTCTTTTTACTTCTACGAAATGGACCTGAGAAAGTACATTTATGGCTAAATTTTCGCTCTTTTCATTTTTGTTAGCTGTTAAATGAGATATTAAAAGTCTTCAAACACAAAGCAATAGCATTCAAGGTAGCAATAGCAATTCTCCTGAAAATTCAAACACACTTAACAAAGTCCCAGTACGAGAAGAGATAAAGCCTGCACTAACTTGCTTTCTTTTGCTCTGAGTGATAAAATAAATATGTATATATCAGTTGATGAAAATATTAAATGTCATTCTGATTTGTCTTTTTCGTACCTCCTTCAAATTGACGCCTTATTCAAGTATTTTCAGCACCAGTTTAAAGCTTGTGCTGAAATGGTATTCTTGTTCCTTTTTGAGAAATTTTTCTTTCCAGATCAGCTGTGATCAACGTAGCCAGCATTGTTCAAACAAGTGCAAGAGAGTTAGTTGGAAATCGTACATGCTAAAACATTCAAATGGTATTATTTATTATTGAGGAACTAACGACATGTTGAACTACATAGTTAGTTATTTTGATTGCTTTTAAACATTCTCCCTTCTCTCATTTCTCCCTTCGTATTAAATTTGTTTGGAAATTATTTTTTGTGCAATTGATTTTCATCAAATTTGCATTAAAGGTTTTGCATTGAGGATTTTGTAGATTTGTAGATTGTTTTTTAAACTGTTTTAGTTTTTTTATTATTATAAGCCTCGATTTCAAAAAGTAGTATTTTGTTTTTAATTCTGGATTTTTGAGGGGTTTTAATCTAATTTGACAAAAACATGTACTGTTTTACAGAATTGTGGTAACTGAACTTCAAAAATACAGACCTATAAAGGTTCTCGCTAAGAAATTTTCAGTGCAAAAATAGGTAAACTGGCAATTGCGCCCCCTACATCCCCAGCAGTACGCGCATGTTTTGTTTCGCAAAAAATACGAGTATGTTTCGCTCCGCTTAACATTTCGCCTAAGGAGAAAAAAACCCTGTATCCGCCCCTGTACAAATATTCTAAGATGGTGGCTAAAAGAAAAGCGTTGCGAAGATGTTTAGATTATGTAAATGTTTAGGAAAAAACTAACAGACTTTTCCTAATTAATTTATTTTACCTTTTTCTATAGTTGCTGCTGAAAATTACTCTGGTCATTGTAGCAGGTGTTTTAGTACTACTTTTTGCGACAGTACTTGTCTTGTGGCAAAAGTGTGGTCGCAAACAATACTGCTGGAATGATTGGCAAGAAGCTATGGCTTACTACTAGAACAAGTCAGGATTTATTTGACACACAACCGCTGTTACAATGGCTATTTGATAGACAAAAAAAATCATGAAATAAAAACTTTTTCAACTTTTTCAATTTCAACGTTTTATCTTTGGAGAAGATTATGAAGAAGTGTTTTTAAGCTGGTAACAGCAGCAAAAGGCAGCAAAAAGCAGCAAAAAAATGTGAAGCTTTTATACGAAATAAATGTAGGTTAATATTTTTATTTTTGTTTTTAGAATTGATTGAACCGAATAGCAGTTATGACGTATCCAGCAACGAATTAATGTCAAGAATCGCATTAAAGACATTTAGATTCGACAAAAACGCAAATCAAAATTGATTCTGAGCAACATAATCAATATACAGTTATGTTACCATTTTACATTTGCAAATTCTGACGAGATGGCTCCGTAATAGCCGTGGTTCAGGTTGATGACATACGGAATTCTATTGGATCCGCGTTTTATATATAAATGGAGAGTTGGACAGAGTTTATTTGGTAATTAAAACAAGGCGATGAAGTGACGTATGGAAAGAGTAAAATGGTGGCACGAAAAACGCAGAAATACTAAATGAAAGATCATACCAAGAAAGTTAACTTTAATTATGGATGTAGCTGGCTGGAGCTAGCTACTTTTTTGAGTTTTTGTTTTTGTTGCAGATAAAACAGGCGAGGTTACATGTGCGTCAGTTAGCTGTATGGCAATGTAATATACATATGTGTAAAAGGTGTAAACATATAGCCTATGAAATTCATGATTGCAAACATTTTGTTAGATAGAACACGCAGGCTCTACTGCCAGCTCTTATTATTCCCTCCACATGACACAGACATTTAAAGCTACATTTTACCTTTTTTTACATTTTTGTTTCTATTACATTTTGCTCTAATAACGATTTCTAAATCAACAAGAATCAGTCATTTCGGTACATCGCAAAGCTACATATGAGTTCTTTCGGTTACTGTGAATGCCGCTGTGAAAGCCTTTTTATCCCGTAAAGGTCTTGCTACCTTATACCTTGTTAAATTTACCACCCGTTATCAAAATTTGATCGCCTGAAATCTAAGTTGTTAATTTTATGTCTTGACCAGTTGCGTAATGTCTTGTGTTGTCATGGTTATTGTATGGTTCATTTATTATTATCAAATGCTCGTTATATATATTTGTGTCATTAGGGATTTAATGTTTCTATATGTATCTGTTTTATGTTCGAAATAGTTAGATTTTCAAGATTCTAATCACTGTGTAACACGAATGCGTCCGTAGAAAAAGTTTGCAAAAAGGTTAACATATTCATATGCTAGTGCAATTCATTTATTTATTCAAATTAATACTTATATTTAATATGTAAACTGAGGCAACTGGTGAGTTTTTTTTCTGTTAGCTTTCGGCAATATTTCAGAATTATGTATTTTAAAATTTGTATCAATATCATTTAGTTTGAACATTATTTACATTCACAATAACTGCGTTACAAACAAGCCTTTTGATTTGTCTTATCAACCCAGCTGTGTTGCTGATACATACCTCGAGGCAACATCGATGCCTGTCAGAATATATTTGTATGTATTCCCATACAGATGATTGTATGGAATTGAGTCAAATTGGTGCATTTCGTTAGGTTTTGTTATGTTGAAATGAGGATATTCAATCCTTTTTAGATCTCGAATGTGTCGAAGCCAGATGAGTTGACGGGATAGCCAGTGTGTGACATCTTTTAAGACATCCTGCAGTCCACAGGGGCGGATCCAACAATTTTAACATGTCAGTCACATTTTTTGCGAAGCAAAAATAAGCGCAGCAATTTGCTGCGCCCAAAACAGCTGGGGGCATGGGGGGCGCTGTAAGCCCCCCATGGCGGTTCCGGGGCGCAGCCCCGGAAACTTTCGCTATTTTAAGCCTCTACGCATTATAAACGGCCTAAATAATGTCCAAGTTATTAGCTTTGTTAGAGACGTTTTGTGCTCTAAAGATTTGAATGGACAAGAAAATAACAAACCATCTTTTAAAGGGTTGCAAAAAAGTGTATGAAAATTAAAAACAACAGTTTAAATTCAAATATTTTAAGACTGTTTCGCCCAATATCAGGGCTCGTCAGCATGTCTAGGAAATGCCTAATAACGTAATGTTAGCTATTCCAGACATGGACAGTCTGCTATATGCTAAAGTAGGCTTAACTAGGGGAAGCAGGAAATTAAATAAAATAGATTGATATAACATAAAGAAAGAAAAAAGACATTTATGCGCATTAAGCTTATTAAAAAAAAGGTGTTTTGCATTTACTTTTTTGAATTGTTTTAACCAGAATTACAAAAATGATTGGCTTTAAAATTATCATCACATCCTTCATCAACACCTTGCAGACAAAACAGAATATAACCCTGAGCATAAGTATTTTTAGCATTTAGTGATGTAAATACAGGTTCAACTTTGCACTTTGCACCACAGTTAGGGAAATAGGAAATTCGGTTTTTGGTTTTTGATGTATCTGTACAGTCTGGAGACAGAGCATAATTTTTCTTACCACTGGGAAATTAAAGTATTTGACGAAAGGTGGCAAAAATCTTCTGTGTTCAGAGTACTAACCATGCTACCGCAACTAGTCTACCAAAACAAACAAAACCAAGCCTGATAGTACAAGTAAAAACAGCTTCATTCCCCACAAATTCTATTGTGTTACACCAGTTTTATTGTACAAAGAGGCGTCATCATATGTAAGATGGAATAAATAAATGACTTACCTTGATGTTCTTCTTAGCAAGAAAGTAAAACAGAATTCTTACTATATATATACCTCAGGGTAAAGGAAAAACCCTAATGATGGAATGTTGCAGCACGTCAACCAGTGTATTGTCACCAACATGTAGCTAGGACATGTAGCTGTACAAACAAATCTCCAGTGACTTTAAGAGCTAAAAATAATTAACCTAGGAAATAAGTAAATTGTCGAAACTAACTTCTGAATTATACAACATGTCGGATGTAGCACTACAGAATAAAACATATATGCACCCTTTTGGTTGGTCACTGCCTATTCTGCAAAATGCGTTTGCTCAAATATTATTCAATTGATAACATAATAAATAAAAGACAAACAAAAATTTTATCACTTAAACCGTAGTCGTAATCATGATTAAGCCTTTGTACCAACATAATTTAAGTTGAACATTCTGGTACTTTACAATTTCTTTGGACTGGTTAAAAAATTTGGGCTTAAACTAGTTTTATCAATTCCTATCTGACTTATTTCAACCAGAAAAATTGCTTTTAATGGTTTTTGCACGTGTATCTGTGTTAAAACAGATATGCCGTAAAAAATGCCTTATCGGCGTCCCCAAAAATGCCTAAATTAAAAAACTTAAGAACTACAATGATAGGTCAATGTATATTGGGCTCTCTTTCATCGATTTGGTCTAAAACTATTCCATATCAAGTTTTAAGCCATTGTTTTAATTTTTGCACAAGTTATTGGACTCTTACCATTAGCGAAAAGTATGCTTTTTTATACTACCCACATAAAATTGCCACTTTGACTATAATTGGTTAGGAATTATTAATTTTTTTTAAAAATTCACAGACTTGTACTAATATCAAAATTCCTAAGATGATATATCCTAGTAGTAAGCTATTAACATCTGCAGGAAGTTATTATCATGACGTGTGCTCTGGGCCTATTTCGTGAAAATTAAAAATTAAGTATAAAAAGGATTTTTCATATGAAAGTTAGGTGGTGCTTTTATTAGCTATTACAAGTGTTTAAGATAACAAGAATAATAAAGCATTATCTTCTTAAAATAAAGCAATTGCAGAACTCTCTAAGTTTTTGGTCAACAACAACAACTTTAAAAAATAACCCACTCTGCATTTAAATTTCTAGCTAGCTAGCTAGCTACATATGTTCCAATATCTATAATAGCTAAGCAACTCTAATTATATTTTTGACATAAAGACTAACTTTACGTATCTTTCTTGCACATTTAAAAAATTATTGCATCTCATTGCAGCACACATGTCGTGAGTCACCATGCCTGGTTACTAATTAGTCTTGCATGCTTTCGTTTGGTCCGAAAAGTCCTTGATTGCTTTCGTTTGGTCCGAAAAAACCCTCCTAATTGCTTTCGTTTGGTCCGAAATTCAAATTACACGGCATCGGTTACAAAAAATTCAATGATTATTGAAAAATACATGCTCTGTCACATTTCGAATGCCGTAAATATGGGTCAAAGTCGTCAGTTTTTTGTAAACCAATCAGAATACGTTATTTCGGCCGGCAAGCCAATCACATTGCATGAAAATTCTTCGGATGTCAGTCGCTTTTTGCCGTATCCATCAACTCAGTCACACAAGAGAAAGGTCCGTAAAATAAAGGTCAACGGTCGCAGGGACTGCAGGATCACGGTACCCTATTATTTTTTACGATTCTTAGTAAAAATTATGTCAGTCGCGTGACGGCGCTGACGTACACTGGATCCGCCCCTGGTCCAAATCTAGTAATTTAATGGCTCTTTTACCAGGCCATAGGTGCTTAGGCTGATATTAGATAGTAGTATTAGATAGTATTGAGTTTCTCAGGTTCTGGAGCCTTTTTGTTGCAGTACTCATCGCTATTGTAATTATTACTACAAAACCGACGCGTTTTTTAGCCAAATTGTTGGTGAGCTGTGTACCCTAAAAGAGCTAAGAATCGTAAAATAAACGTGAGTTTACTCTTCTTCTCTTCTTCCGAAGGCTATTTGGTGCATAAATATTTCCTGTCTTTGTGACACGACTTTTCTCTCCCGTTCAGACAGAATACATGTATTATTAGGTACCAGTCAGTAGACCGTGAAAAAACCCATTATGATGATCCATGATCTATGATTACTACACCCTAACCAGCATGGTTTTAGTTACAATTAATTCAGTAACGAAGAAGTGTTGATTGTAAATCAAGCTTACAGTTGTCTGAAAGTTTTGTATACGAAAAATCATGTTACCAGTAGTATCTAGTCAAAACTTTACATAAATGTTATATATTTTCTGTTGATGGATTCGTATAGCTAACTAACACATCAGCCGCCGCAATTTACTTTGGCGTGTCTTATCTTTTATTTTCCTTGTTATATGTGTTATATATGGAGGCTGAAATTCCCGGTTGTGGGCAATGTTGGAAGTTGCATTTTGGTAGTTTACAATGACTACGTAAGTTCTGTTGGCTGCTTGGGCAATATTGGCCATTCTCAAAAAGTGCGAATTTAACGGGGGATTCCATAGTTTTTGCTAGAGCTACTAACTATTAAGGCAATTTTTATTGATGCAAGAAATTATTTTTTGTGAATGTTTATTCTAAATTGTAAGGATACTGTTAGATTTTTTACAATTGTATTTTCATTCCTCAATCTGGCTTTCATATACCTGTCTGCAAAACTGCTTTATATATAGCTATCCTTCTATAACACTGACAATATAGCTATACTTCCCAAAAATATAAAACATTAAATTTACACTCAAGAGAATATATCCCCAGTGGCATACTTGTTTATGTAGATTCAAAAGCAGATTTGCAGTTTGAAACTCTTTTGATAAGAAACACACAAATAAGGACACCCTTCGTAATCCACGTTGGTACTCCACAATTGCTGAGGCTAACACCAACGTGTTAACAAAATACTTAAATTCACTGTTGTTCTTTTTTTTAACTTAGATGGTTTTTTTGCTGATGAGGACACAAACTTCTGGAATACTATAAAGTTTTTTGAACCCTGTGGAAGCTATTTTTAAGAAATGTTTTTTTGTGGATTGAACTTATTGAAAGGGAAGGCTTATTGGAAGTAGGGAGCTTAAACGAGTACTTATGGTAACGAACTTTTCCATATTTAAAATAGATAGCTATATACGTTGTTTGTAAAACATCAGTATACCAAACTAAAAAAAAACTGAAGCAATTTGATCCACTAGCTTGGAATACTTTATAGCAGGCTATCTACTGACACATATGACAATGCTAGCTAAACTTTTAAAGCGCTAGTAATTGATCAGGTTATATTCCTTGCAAAAAGTCTACACTATGCTTTGGACATCGTTCAGCCTAACTTTAAACCAATATTCAAAGTTTTAAAGTACAAAACTGACAAATCAGGAGATGTGCACAGCTACAGCTAACCACAAATTCGTTAGGTTTGGAGAATTGAATCAATCTACTCTTGGTGTTAGATGTGTCCACCATATTAGCTCAAAATAACTTGTTTTAAGACTAAAGCAACTTTATCAGACCATATCTAACAATACTAGGAGCACTGCTTTACTGCGAGCGCCTGTTTGTTTACAAAATTTTCAGCACTTGCTCCGTTTTAAAAAGTACGGCCTTATTTTTATTTTCGGCAAAATGGATATTAAAATAGGTGTATTGTATAGATAAGTACATGATCATTATATTGAACTAGTCGATGACCCGTGGATAAATCCGCGGTTCGCCCGTCCTTTTAATACCTCATTGCGTGCGTCTCGCTACTTGCGGTACTATTTAGCATGACAGACACACAGACGTATACGGGTATTATATATATTATAATACCCGTATACGTCTGTGTTATCACAAATCTCACTGACATTGTAACCATAATTGCTAGCTAATAATAAGTATGCGAAACAACTTAAAGACCAAGACCATGTGTAATACACGTTTTTTTATATAAAAACCAATCTATAAGAAATCATAGGCCTTAAAAAGCGAAAATTTAAGAACATTTTAAGAAAGGTTTATTAGATGGTAAAATATCCAACATTCGGAAACTTATACATACAGCATACAAAATATATTTTTTATATGCAGTAGTTACTTAACATGTTTTTTTTTTATTTTTTAATTTTAACGTTTGTTTTTATTGCAATCGAGTCTACTTTGCCTATTTTCGGAGATTATGTAATAAGTTCTTTAGGGAGATAAAAATAAAGAGCCTTTTTAAAAAATAACAATTGATACTGTTTTTTTTGTATTATAGTATAGTATAATTACTTGATCGCCTCCTTTTTTTGATTGAGTAAAACAAAACAAAAAACTGCGTGAAATTCTTTTGTATTTATTTGGAATAAAAAAATATTAATTTCTGGTAAAAACAACAAGTACTTTGAGGATTATAGATTAGTCAAAGTAACACCATTTTTGTTCCCTGTATAAACCACTCTGGTATAGATAGACACATTGTGCACGTTGCTACAGTACTCCGATACAAGATGGCATAAATAGCATTCATATGTTAAAAACAGAATATTATTGTTCAATTTAAAAAATTGAAAGTTTTTTTTAAAAGAGAAGGTTTTTATAGCTTAGATTAAATTTGTGAGATATGCTAAGGCTGTAATGTAGTTGTTCGTTAAACTTACCAAGTAGAGAGAATATATCTTTATATTCACTTCTTAAAAAATTCACCAGTTAAAATTACTAACATTTAGCCTGCAATTTTATAATTTGCGAGTCACAGTTTATAACTAGAAGAAAACATACTATTTAAATTATGTAACATCACCTTTAACGGGACATTCCTTTTTTCAATTGTTCATACCAGCGAGATTAGACGTGTTTTAGAATATTGAACATAAACATTCATGTGGTTATAAATTATTATATTGTGTGTGAACGCATTGTCAGTCTGTAAGTGCAAAGTTCAGTTGGTAATTTGTTGAGGTAACAAAGAAGGTACGTTCTTGGCTATGTTTTCATGTTATTTAATCTAAATTCAAATTACGTGAATAATGCACCAATATATACCACCTTTATAAAAACTGGTCAATAAGATCAAAATATTTCTGTCTTGACAAGTATAGGAAAAACACTTATCAAATTGGCAGTATGGAGCCGCGATTTTAAATAAAATGCTTCCAGTGTAGATGCAGTTACTATATCGTAATTTTCTGTACTATAATTTTCCGAAGTGAAGTAGAATTGAAAGAACCTTTTCACACAAGGAAAGTTGGATTTGAGTAAATTAAAAGCGTAAGAATATGATTTCCTTAAAGTTAATGTTTTTTTAACGAGTAATTTAAGTGAATACTGTTAATACTTTTATCTGAACAATGACATCCAAAAAAGACGGAAAGCTTGTATAATATCAAAATCTATTTTCTCGAACTTTGTGTACGTATTACAACATTTGTTTACATAGCTAAATCAATTTAAACATGAATAAAATCTTGCGTCAATAAACAATTAAGCTACACATTTTTCTGATAGCAAATGTATGTTATAAAGTATTTCTGTTTAAAGTTTGGCAAATTTCCAATAACGATAAATAACGATATTGCAGAAACAATTATAAAGAGCGAACTAAGCACAAGAGTTCTTTCACAGCGACCCGGCTACGATTGGATTTTACACATTGTTAATATGACTAAATTCACCCCCAGGCGCATATTTTTTTAATATTTTGCCTCTTTGAAGCTGGGCTATTCAAGGGAAAGCTATAATTCAAGGGATAGTGGTTATTGTAATTGTTCTTACAGTCCATTTATTATTGGCAAAAAAACGAGATAGTGTTTCTTGCCAAGCATACAGCAACAATAAATGACATCCAAATTTACTTCGTGAAACTGACTGCGATTACTTCAAATTTAAAATACAAACCTGCTTGCTGTTAAAAATAAGGGGCTACAATTGTAGACAAAATGTAATGAAATGGGGCGAAAGAAGGGATACCGGACCGTTATCCGTCCTTTCTCCCCTTTTTACTATATTGCTTGCGAGGATAGTATGGCTTTCCAACTCCTAACTATCTAACTAACTACGTCCGAAATGGGTGATTTCTACGTCATCAACGAGCTTTTTTTACGCAATTTTCTTTTTTTTTAGAAAAACTGCCCTCGAGTAGATTCGAACCCACGAACTCCGAACCTCAGCCACCCGAGCTATTACGCCTCGAATAAAAATATTTAATTTGACGGCTTTTATATTAATCATTTGGAGAACCGGTTCGACGGCTTGCGAATTAACGCAAAATAATTTATTGATTGATTTAAAAAAGTTTTGCGAAATGATTCCTCTCAACGAAATAAAGTTGTGTTGTGACTTTCAAGCTCTAAGAATAATCCTAATGAATTTCCCCATTACAAGGATTTCATCAGAATTTTTAAGCGGTACTTTCGAGAAATGGCTTAAGGCTCTCAGAGGTATTGGATCTAAAAATTTCACATGCAACTGTCTAATACATAAATATAAAAAGTCAGTAAGTATCATAGCCATGCATCATATTCCTCACGCCAGGAACAGCTGTAAATCTATTTTTAGGTTTTATGAAATGACCCCGTGAAAATATTTAAACTATATTGTTGCAGTAATGTGTAATTGACATTGACATGCGAGATAGTTTATGTAACCCCTGCATCTTGTTAATGTTGGTTTTATGCAGTGCAAATAATTTTAACCAAGCTGACATCATTTTAGCATTCTAAGACAACATTAAAAAGCTGGAAAGGGGAATTTTAGTAAGCACTTTATTAAGTTTGTCCACGATTGTAGCTTTAGGGAAACTTTTTATCCAGAGCACACTTAATCTAATTAATTTAGTTGTCTTTTTTTGTTACCTTAACAAAATATACTGTAATTGTCTTAACGCATAAGTGCTAGGATATTTTACGCACATCCAGAAGGGTGGAGGGGATGGCATGGTCTTGCACGGTACGCTTAGTGAGGAAAATTTTTAATGAAAATTATTTATTACCATTTCACATGTTTTCAGTCATTATCTGGCCTAGGCTTCTACCACCTAAAAGTATTCTTTATTATTATAAGAAAAAGCGTAAATCACTAAAAAAACAATTTTGAAGAGGTATGCGTATATTTCGGTCAGTGTGTGCTATATTTAATAAAATCGGACATATAAGGCATCATGAAATAAAAAAGTCAGTAAATTAACCTGTGTACATAAACGGTGTCAGAGTTTATCTGGTAATGACGTAAAAACCGCTGATGTAAGCATTTCGTATCGTTTTCAGAACGCTAGCGAGAAAGTAGCTCGGAGAGAAAGCTTGAGGGTAAAAGTTGAAAATTGTTTTGATCAGCACTTCAATAAGAATTAGCAAATGTATCATTATTACTATGTTTGATAAAACAGTATTCTGCATCGTTCTAGCGTTTATCACCTTGCTTGGTTGGTAACCCTCTTTAATCGTGCTGTAAGAGAAAGTTATATAAAGTCGTGAAAGTTAAAAACGCATAATAAAGCAAGGAAAAACAATTTTCTGGTTAAGTTCTTCTTGGTACCCCCTAAAAAAACATGGCTGTCGTCTGCCGCAGAGCGTTTTACACGCTTTTCACTTGACTCAAATATCTCCCTTAAGGCTTAACTTCGCTGCGTTTAAAGTCAATTTCTACAAATACAAAGGTTATTGTTATAGAATTGTGGCCAAAAAAATTTATCTTATTTGTGTTGCACATTTGTTTTCATAATAATGAACATTATTATAAAAACAAATGTGCTTCTGATCCTAAACATGGTCATTTTTTCACAACTGAAATCTCTTGTTGTTTTGATGTTGCTAACTATCATTACATTTTCACCTTTTCGTCTTCCTTTTAGGTGACACAAAAGCAAAACATAATGTTCATTTTGACATTGGCAATTTTCCTAATAACTTTTCATACACTGGTTGCATGTCCGGCGCTATGTAATTGTCACGACCAAGCCGTGTATTGCAATGTACAAAAGGTCTTAACAAAAGAAGATATTGAAACAATTGGACCGAAGATACCGTTGAACACGATAGCATTAACCATTAATTAATACGAATCAGAAGATCTTTCACTCAAAGCTTTTCCTGTGTTACCTTTGTTAAAGGAACTGAATATAGGCTATAGTAACTTATCGAAAGTTCCGAATGAATTGTCAAGAAAAATGCCTGCCTTATCGATTTTAACGTTACGTCGAAACAAAATAACAAGGGTTAGTGGAAAAGATTTTCTCGGGCTTCGTAACTTAATAGATTTACGAATCTTTCAAAACCCGTTAGAGGAAGTTAGTGTTGATACGTTTTCCGATTTACTGAACCTTACCTATATAGATTTGCAAGGTAATCGCCTCACTTCACTTGATGTCAGAACTTTTGCAGGTCTCGAAAAATTAACCATAATAGATCTCACTAAAAACCTCATACAGAGCATTCCAGAATACACGTTTTCCAGTCAAAAATCGCTAGTTGAATTACGTTTGGAAAACAACAAAATTCAAAAATTGTTTTCGATGTCCTTCACTGGCCTTTCAAAGCTAAGTGTGCTGTATTTGAATAGAAATGAAATTAACAAGTTACCCCATGGTTTGTTTAATGTATTTGAAAACTCAAAATTGATCTTTTACATGAATCATAATAACATCGAAAAAGTACCAAATGAATTGTTTAGAGATGGTCAAATAATAAATATATTCGGAATAGCAAACAACAAGTTATCAGATATTGCAGATCAAGCTTTTGCAGAAACAACTTTTACCACTGGCTTAGACTTATCCAGTAACAACATTGAATCAATTCCCTCGAATGCTTTCAGAAAAAACGTCAATTGGTATATTAGCATTGGCGAACAATCCCTTAAATTGCAATTGCGACTTTTACAAACTATTGGACGTAATTAAACAAGGCAATAAAGCCACGAATTTTATGGGTTCTTGCAATTTACCAACATCACTGACAGGTTTATCTATTAGCAATTCTTCAGCTATAAAGGAAAGTCAGTGTACCATATGTGATTTCAACTCAACGTGTTTAAATAATGCTCAATGTGTTCCGTTCGGTAGAAAGTCTTTTACTTGTAAATGTGCAGATGGATACAAAGGTGATATATGCCAGACAAAGATGAAGAGCAATGGACAAAAAGAGTTAGTGTTCCCATTGGTTGGTGCCTTTCTAGCATTGATTTTTGTTATTGCAATTATTTTTTGTGTTCATTGGTATATGCGGCGTTCATTTGTTGGCAACAGGCCGCAAAAGGAGTATTCATCAATCAACACATAAACGAATATCTGTTTTGCAGCATTCTTTATTGTACTTTTAAATTTTCGTTAGTCATATAATTTTTCATTTTTTTTATTAACATGTTTAATTAGTGTGATTGACTCAAATAATTAGCTGAGAATGTACTCCTGTATAATTCATTTCTTTTTTTTTAATAGAACTTGCCAAGTAGAATAAATACTGAATTAGTAAATTATTTCATTATATATAACAAATAAAAATTCTTGGTTGACTCCACTCGTATTAAATTTAGATTCTTTTTCAATCAACTCTTTTGTAGCATAACAATTGTATAAGTCCTCCCAAAGAATATTGGGAGCATATATCGTTTGTTATAAGTTATGCTATATGATGACAAGAATTTTATAGAGGTAGAAAAGTTTAAAGAAAAGCATAGCCTGTTAATTGTAATAAATCCTGCTATGATGTGGTGTATGAGAGACAAAACTGCATTAACAATGGATATCTGTATTGGAAACCAACCTTGACTGACATTGAAAGCTCAATCAAATCATATATATTTAAACGCTTAAGGTATAATCTGTGTTGCTGATAATTTTGTAGTGGCATTTGTACGAAGTCATTCGAATAAAATTGTATCCTATCCAATATACATTCCGGATGAAGTTGCCTTGATTTCAAATCGAAAAGAAATTTCGTTATTTTCACATGGAAGCCTTTATATTGGCTTTGTGTGAACTGCACATGAGACATAACTTTGTACACATGTGCAATAACCTGTTGAACATGCGCAATAGCTTAAAACACATGCCCAACAGCTTCATTTTTGGTAAATCATATTCACATGAATACTTTAAGGACGAAAAGCAGTGCTCACGCCTTCGGCGTGTATAACTGGCTTTCGGAGTCCCCACTTTCCGCATCCGGGTGCGATGGTCTTGTTTCTATCAAAAAATACATATCGCCGCTCTTTCATCTTGCAAAATATTTGATTTTCCGTGTCGGAGCCGGCTTTACTATTTACACCACTTCTGCTGGTGTAAGCTACCCATCTGGCTGGGCAAGAATTTCTCTGGTGTATTTCTCTGGTGTAGGCAAATGGTGTAAAATGCAAATTGCACGGCAGAACGATCCAGGACTAACATGCAAGTGAGAATGGCGTAGACTTCAAAACAAAGCCACGTTTGTTGCCTCCATGAAAGAGGAGTGTAATCTTAGTGAAGCTTGTTAATAGTCGTAATCTTAGTGAAGCTTGTTAATCGTCGTAATCTTAGTGAAGCTTGTTAATCGTCGTAACAAACCTTTACACTTAACTGGTATACGTTTGTTTACATTATTTTGAAATATTTTTTTTCTGTGGATTTAGAAAGGGACACAGTCCTCAACATGCTTTGCTCAATATGTTACGAAGTTGGGAAAGTTGCTTGGACAGCTCTGGTAAGGTTGGTGCTGTTCTTATGGACCTCTCAAAAGCCTTTGATTGTCTTTCTCATGACCTATTGATTGCTAAACTTGAAGCGTATGGTCTAGGCGCGGATAGTGTTAGATTTCTCTTTCCCTATTTACAAAATAGGAAACAAAGAGTGAAAGCGGGGAGTCTTTTTAGTGACTGGCTTAAAGTTCTTCCAGGAGTTCCTCAAGGTTCTGTACTAGGCCCTATTTTGTTTAATATTTTCATCAACGACATATGTTTTATTCACTCTTCACTTTGTAATTTTGCAGATGACAACACCCTATATGTTTGTGATATAACTATAGATAATGTAATTAGAAAGCTAAGTCTTGATGTAAAGAGTATTATTGAATGGTTTGGTCAGAATGGAATGGTTGCAAATCCTAAAAAATTTCAAATGATCATTCCACGACACTAACCTGAAAGCTTATCTCTTTCTGTAGGAATGGTTGATATTTTGAATTCTGATAGCGTCAAACTTTTTCGGGATTTATATAGACTCAAAGTTATGTTTTAACTTACATGTGAAAGAAGTGTGCAAAAAAGTTTCGCCAAAAACGAAAGCTTTTGCACGTATACGTAATTTTCTCAATGCGCTGCAAGTCACTCGTTTATTTAACGCATATAATTTGTCACAATTTAACTATTGCCCTCTTGTGTGGATGTTTTGTAATAAAAGGTCTCATCAACTTCTTACAAGTACTCACCGTCGGGCTTTATCAGTGAGATACATTGACTTCTCTCTTACAGACTCAGACTATTTGACTCGACTGAATCAGGACTCACTTCACCAGAAAAACCTCCGTTGTTTAGTTATAGAATTGTACAAAAGTTTACACCACATTGGGCCTAGCTTAATGTGGTCTACTTTTGATAGAGTGTCCCATCCTTATGAGCTCAGAAGAGGAGTCAGTATTAGAATCCCTAGGGTCCGCAACAATTTGGTCTAAATTCTTTCCACGTCAGAGCGGCACAGGCATGGAACCACTTGTCAGTGTCCATAAAAAATGCGTCCTCCTTGAATGAGTTTAAAGCATTGTTAGGTAACACGAGCATATATTGTCAGTGCTCTATTTGTCGGTAACGATGTATGTATTTGAAAATGTTTTTAACATTGTATTAGTTTTTACTTTTTAATAGTTGGTGTAAATTAGTTATTTTGACTATACACGTAAACCAACTCTAAATAAAGAAAACAAAAAAAATAAAATAAAAGAACTACTGCCCACAAAATTTCTTACCTTGCGTTAGCAAAAAGTTGTAAAATTTTGATTGATGAAAATGATTTTAATTTTCTATTAAAATTGACTTTAGTTTTTAAATAAGTTTACTTCGCCTCATATGTACATTAAAAAGTGGCGGTGGTTCCATTGGGGGGCTCAAAACGCCCTCCAAACCCTCAGTTGTTTTTTAATCGCCCTGACAATCCTAAATCCGCCTCTGTGCAGCCTTATTATGTTACCCTATACTAGCCATAGTTACCACTAATGCGCCCCGAATTGCTAATAACGATTTAAAAAATACGAATTTAGAACGGGATCGAAATTTAAAATGGAAAATGGTGGAGGTTTCATGTAACTGCGTGATAACGGGTATGATAAAAGAAATGCAGAACGGAATCGAATAGAGACTTGTGGATAAGCTTATTGCCCAGGGGAAAAATTATAAATAAGAAGCCCTGCGGCCTGAAGATTTCCGTCATTAGCCTGGAAGATTCTGAAATTTGAAGTATAGACTTTGAAAAAGGAGAACAATGGGTAAACAAATCATAAGTATCCTAATTCTCAATTATTATTGTCACTAACCTAAAATACAAAATAATAAATAAAAATTAAGAAATACTTTTTTACATATATATTGATCTGAAAAATTCTTGAAATTCTATGATACAGATTGTTATGTATGAACTTGACCATTCGAATATAACAACTTCTGAACAAGTTCAATTTCAATGAATTATTACTCAATAATATACCAATAAAATCCTTTAAAATTTACTCTCTCGTTGAAGATTTTCGAAAATGCTGATGGTGCATGGTTTGATAACAGTTGATCTGAAAAAGAAAGTACATTTAAAAATAAGAAACAAGAATACAATTTTACCAGGAACGGAATTAATACCAGGTTGTGTAATTATTGTCTCCCTTTTTGATTTGAAGTGAGAATTTATTAAAAAGATACAAATCAATGCCATGTGATGCACAAGATATATTATATCAATATATTTATATAAATTTAGTCAAGTTGGCTTTCGATATCATTGTTAAACAAGTAACATTTTAAGCAGGCGATACATGATTTTCAAACCTGTGGATTTATACAGGATTTATTTTGTCGAAATCGATTTATTGAATTGAACAAATTTGATCGTTTATTATCCTTTTTTGATTTTGACGAAATTTATTGGTCATTGTTTTGTTTGACAATTTCAAAAAGTTGAACATTCTAACTTTTGAAATTTCGAATTGAATTCAACAAGTTGAAACAAAAAAGGGTAAACGCACAATTAATAAATTTGTCAAATTTAATAAATTGATGGTCTTTTCATGAGATTTTTAAAATCAAGTCTTTTCTAAGAAATCTTAGAAAAATATATTGTGATACTTTAAGTAAGGTCAAGAAAGTTTTTCAAGCAAATTAGGGTTCATTTTTTTCAACAAAATATCTGGCTATTAGGCACTCAAGGAGAACTGATAATTAGCCAGTAACAGAATGGTTAGCCGATGCAGAATAATTATATGTAGGGTGTGTACAGTATAATTAGCCGCTCATACAGCTAATTATACGATATAAATTTTTTTGACTTAAATTTCCACACATTTCTTCATTATCGATCTCCCCATAGCCATCTATATTTATATAGATCCACATAAAGTTGTACTTCAATTAAAACCAAAAATAGGAACAAGAAACGCTTGTGCCAAGAAGATAATAGTGTTACTGTAGCAGTATGTCATGTTATTTAACAAGACACTATTCTGATTTCAAGAAAAAACATGAAAAGTGAAGAACACAAAGAAGCCTGTAACAACAATTATACTGCAACGGCTAACTATCATGTTATTGGCTAATTACTAGTTCACCTTGACTGTTCAGTACAAGCAACAATAAATTTTTGTCAGGCTTCGACAACTTTTCTGCAGAAGTTATAAAAAATCCTGTGACGATTTTACCTGATAGCAATAGCCTCACAATGGTTCCTTCGGAAGTTATTTTAGCCCCATTTTTTTAGCCCCATTTTTCTCAAAAGAACAGGAGTCGGGTATCCAGCCCCTCATGATAAAAAGAGGGTGCCGATAAGCTGCAAACACCCGCATATAAAAGGGTGAGTTTGGCGGCTTTTTGAATGAAATTATTGGTTGTCCTCTGAAACTGCACGCACTTTCCCGAACTCTCCCTAACTCACCCGGAGCATTCCTGAAATGCAATTCCTTGTAACATACAATGCGGACGACAGTTGGAAGAAGGCGCTTTTTTCGGGCATCTTTTAGGTTATGCGAGTTTTCGAGCCAATACTTGAATTTTTTCGAAACGCCGGACTCGCCCTAACTTTTTACGGTGTATGCGGCTTATCAGGACCCTTGTTGATAAAATTATGCAAAGCAGGACAAAGGTTTTTTAAAGGTAATTAAAGCACTATTTTGTGTAGCTAGCTAGCTGGCTAGCTTGATATATAGCTAGTAAAAGTAATTTTAGAGGAATTTAAAAATAGTACTTAGCTCCCTAGCTACATCAGTAAAGCTACTACGACAAGCCAGATCAGGAAGGCAAGACCAACAAAATTTCAGTATTAGTCATGGCCGTATATACACGAAATCTTTAGAGATAATTGACATCACAATGTACCTTAACATCAGATAACAACCTTAACATGTAACATCCTCCTTCACAAGAAGGCAAGTATTGATATACAGCATTAATAAAAAGTTCAAAAAATGTATCAACGGCACAAGAAAACTTCCCAGTTATAAATTTCGATGCATCCCTAAATTGCGACCTTTGGATCAACGCCAGGAACCGTCCTAAGTTTAATTTCATATAAGACATAAGTAATCCTTCCACTTACTTACCGTTAACAGGTTTAGCAACAACGTGGTTCAGACAAAAACAAATCTATTCTTGAAGATAAATTCACGTGGGCTGCAACGACATTTAAGCACATTAAACGAGGCAAACGAAGCCTCATATTACAAAGCTCCACATTAGCATAACAAAAGAATCTCGATTAACACTTTTTATTGCATTCAAATCTTTAGAACAAGGACACCGAGACAAAAAAAGATTTGCTCGATGAGTGTTTTTTTGTCTTGGTGGTACCAAACACAAAGGTTGTATTATATCAGAGCCGGGTTGGAAGATCGAGCAGAAGTCCCCCGCGAAGTAGAGAGTGGAAAAAAAAATTCTGCCATACACAACACAAGCACTATATACCCGCGGTCCACTAAATGTGCGCCCCTTCGAGGTATTAACCCTCTTTATGTCCGGTCATGGAACATGAATATGTACCGGTAGAGCATATCACTGAGTGTGATCCTTAACTATAAATTATGGAGAAAAAAGTAGAAAAACATAATGATTACAAAGTAGGTTTATGATACGCGGATATCTATCATATAAATCCCTAAATATTGTTTCTATTACAACGATTGCACGACTAGTGACAAGTCTTCTATTATTTTTACTGTATTTGGTTGATTACAGCTTCGTGAGGTGGTGAATTATGTAATTTATTGTACTTAGAGTTTCCCTAGTTATTACTAAAGCATCTCGAAAATAAAATTCCAAAGCATTATGAGATAAATCTCCTTTGATCACCTTTTGGAAAGTATCAATTGCTTCGGTAACTTTTGTTGGATCGAAGTACGATAAACACTTCATCGTCTTATCTAAGTATTCTTTCATGTTGATGGCGTAAGTTTCACAAGTACGTATTACATCAAGATGATCATTTGCAAGTTCGCTCTCATGGTATATGACGACACCAACAATAGGTAAAAGAGGCACAACATATAGAGGTTTATAAACTGATGTCCCAGCTATGACGATAGCAGAACAAATTTTGGATCTAGTTTTTCTATAGTAGTGCACTTGTTTATTATCTCTAAGTGTATAAACAAGTCTGTGCACTTTTTTAAATAGTTCTTGGAAGTGGTTTTTATTGGTGCAATAATCCTGCTTCAGTCTTCTTACTGATTTTGTTAAAATATTTTTAAAAAGTAACATTTTCCACGTTTCTATTTTTGATTGTGATTTTAAAATAGCCTCAAATGAGTTAGCAGTGTACTGATAAAAGCATTGTGAAAATTGTAACGTTTTGGTTAATTCCTCCAAGTTGCGCTTGAAATCTTTATGAAGACTACTAACTTGATGTGCCAGATCGTTGTAGCCTTTATCTCTTAAATTTTCTGGAAAAAAATGTGTCTCAAATGATTGCATAACTTCGTTAAGGTCTTCTGTGGTTATCTTTAAGCTTTTTTTGCCATGCCTAAAATTATTTTGCAGTAACTCTTCAAAATCTTCAGTTTCTATTTTAGTCATGACATCGCGAATTATGTTATCCATAACATTAAGCGTTTGCGTCTCGTTTGAATCAAATGGCAACACATTATCATAAAATATTGTAGCCAGCTCCATGTGTTCAACAGGGTACAAATTTAAAAAGAGAAACGCAAGCGATAAAAACATGGCTGCAGTTAAGAGAAGCATTTTTCGAAATGGAAAAAATGAGAACAGTATCACGAAAACTGTCAACGGAAAAAACGTTTCAAAATAACGTTTTATCTCCTTTTCAAGGTCAGGAATGTATCCAATGAGGACTTCTGTGGACACATTTCGATAGTTTTTAACTAAACTGTTTATCTCTGTAAGCATTATATTGTAGGAACAATTCGGCAGAGTATCTTTGACCATGGAAAGTGTTAAAATCGCTGCGTTATGTTTCTCCTTCCTTTCTCTCAGGTGCTTTTTAAGACAGTCGATGGCAGGAATTATGTCATTGCATTGATGTTGTTTAAAGCATCTGTTGGACATTTGACTTTTCTTTAAATTATCCACTTGGTCTACCAGAAACTCCGTCTTTTTTAAAACTTCACAAATGGATATTTTTGCTGACAACAACTGCTCTTCCAAGGTAATGAACTCGTGTTCAGTAATTCCAATTTTTCTGACTAGTTTTTCCATTTTCGCTACACCTTCACATGCTTTATTTTGTATCTGCAATTCCTGTCTCAGTAGGGAATTTACTTCATTCAAATTATCTAGTCCATGGCAAATGGCTATAAAACATCCTGTAACAATGATGTAATTGAAAACCATGTTTCTAAAAGTAAGAAGTATTTAATTTTTATTGGCATTCAACATTTTAAAACTAGTTTTGATCTCCCTTTGATACAAAAGTATGAAATATATAACGCTCTGTCAGGCAAAGTCTTTTCAAAAGCCACATACCATTTAAAGCGACCATTTATAGCAACCCTAATAACATCTACGTTTGAAAGCGCATTTGAAAACATTTTAAAGCATTGAAAGAGAAACAAACGGCTTCAAAAAAGATTGCAAGGAACACAATTAAAAATGAAATAACTCAGAGCTAAATACACGTTTCAAGAATTACATGTTTTTCAAAATTTTAGAATTTTGATGTTCTGATTTTGAGATTATATTCAGCATCATTAAATTGTTGTGTGTATAAATTTTCACCTTAATCCGACATGTGAAAATGCTGTTTTGCTGGTAATAATGTTACGGTCAAAGTCTTCTTAATTTGCGACTTGCACTAATAAGCTTCTGTTTCAAGCAAAGGTCAATTAGTACAAAATTAAAAAAAATTATATTTTAACTGGTTGTTTGTTTGCTGTATGAATCCAAAGATTTCACATTTTATCAAGTTTCAGGTGAGGATTTTCAAAAATCACATTCATTTTGTTTGACAAAGTTGAGAAATAGCAGCGGTACATCTTAGAAAACTAATTCGGGAAAGGTGTTATCTTAAATGGTCTGTGGTTTGCCAAGAGTTGCAAAAAGTGATGGACGGATAGATTGAATGTGGAAATCAAACAATTTCCTCGCAGAAAGCGGAAATTGAATAATGTTTTTTTTTTGTCTTAAATTTGCTAATGTGCACAAACCAATTTATAATTGCAATACAGAGCGTATATATATATATATATATATATATATATATATATATATATATATATATATATATATATATATATATGTCTACATTGTTCTTATGGGGACATTTCATAGGAAATTTTATGTCGTGGCGGGGACATTTGATTTAGGGGGACATATTTGTGTCCCCGGAAAGTTTGGTGAAAATTTTTAAAATGTTGCAGGCATTTTTACTTGTTATCCTTTTGTCGAAGTAACAAGTAGGAAACACTCTTGAACCATCGTAAGTATTATCATTAAGTATTATTTAGATTTCGAATTACATCAATCTAAAGATTTGCTATGTATATTCCCGGATTTCTGATAATGCAATAAAAATTTACCTTGCGGGGACAAAAGTATTTTACGCGGCATTTCGCCAGAAGCGTGTATATCTTTGTTTTTTTTATTTGTAACGTAGTTTCTCAGTTAAAGTTTTGCATCTGTTATGTGCTTTGGTCGATGTAATGTATATAATGTATTTTTTGGGAAATATACAAATTTTAAAAGACATTTTTTTTAAAAAGTTAAAAAAAAGTAATTTGGTGCCTAGGATATCACCGAACATACTTTGTTGGTTACGCTAGACAATAAAAATAATGTTGCGTGTTATGATTAGGAACAAATACCAATGATATTATAATGTCCCCTTAAGTCATGCGATATCATAATTTTATATATCTGATATCTTGACCTCTAAAACAAGTTATGATATATTACCTGAATAGCTATAGCAGAATATTGCAAAGTTCAGTAATAACAACCCTACACAAAACGGTTGGGTAGCAGTACTGCATGGATGGTGCGGATGTTCTATTACAGACTTACTCCCGATTTTATCACTCACTTGGAAACATTATTAATGTAAAATATGAACTTGTAAAAGAACTTAAGAGTTTAAAATTACAAAATGCAATTGCTTTGACGTGAAATGACGTGCATTTTTCCAATCAGCTTACAACTAATTAGGTTATTTCTGTAGAATATGTTGCCTCAAACAAAAAAGAAATTACAACATTAAAAACATTAAAAACATTAAAAACAGAATCTTTATCTCAGGGTGAATTTTTTGTTAGTCCTAAAATCTGTTATATGGATCAAAAATTGCTTGTGTCCTGGCAACATATTTCGACTGTGGAAGGTCGTCATCAAAAGCAGCAGGAAAAACATTTTTTCTTCAGCAAATAAGTTTATGTAATCTATTAAAAGGGAGGTATTCTGTGAATCCAAACTGATTAAAATTTCGTCAAGTCTCTATTGGTTAAAATAAACTACAAATCACGAATTGCTACAACAGTCTTACGCAAACATAGTGCAACGTGCTTGACTAGAACTAGACCCATTGTGATAAGAAATTTCTTTCGGGGATTACAAAGTTGTTCATAATGTATGTTACTACACGAAATCTTTTTGCATTACGATAGGTTATCAAGTATTTTTGTAAAAAGCTGCAATTGTTTACAAAGAGATAATTATGTTTTCATGTAATGGAAAAAGATGTCAATAATTAAAAAAAAAATTAAAAAATATAAGATCCAACTTGTCTGTGAGACAACAGCTGCCTACAAGTTAAAAGAATATTCAAGGTATTTTAACAATGTAATGCCTGTTAGAAAACTACAAAGGAGAATAGAACATAAAAAAATAAATAGGAGCAAAAAACTCGTAAACGAGTTGTCGGCTTTTATAATTTCCTAAATAAACACAATCCTGCTTTTTATAACAACGCAAAAAACAAAGTTAGAAAAATTAATTCTTTAAAAAAACTTTGGTGTGATTAATTCTCGGTCGATCCCAAATTTGTGCGAATGATTTTTCACTTAACCTTTTCTTTGTATTAAAGTGACTTGTGAGGACATTAAAGTAAATATTTGATTTACGTCTATTCCAAAAAAATACAATTACAACGACTTATGAGGACATTAAATAAATATATCATTCACGTATATTTTCAAGAAAAAAACGTTTAGATCGATTTTTGATGACGTTAAAGTAAGCATATGATTTACTTATCTTCCTAAAAAAAACATGATAATATCGACTTATGAAGACATTAAGGTAAATATATCGTTTATGTATATTCCAGAAAAAACGATTATATTGATTTATGAAGACATTAACGTAAGCACATCATTTGCGTAAATTCTAATAACACCCAAAGTAATCGTGTGAACATTAATTTAGGTTTATCAATAACATACATTACGGAAAAAACAGTTACTTGGAATTTCGAAAACATCAGCGCGAAAGAATTTCAACAATAACATATAATTCGAAAAAAACATTAAATCGATTTATAAGTACATTAACGGTGGGTTACGGAGTAAATTACCCGTACCTTTTTTGGCCAGGCATGACTTTCTCTAGTCTTGTCATGACAAAAGAAATTTTGACATTTTTTACACGCTATTGCATTTTCCAGATCTGTGTATTTTTTTAAAAACTTTTAAATGTGCCTACATTTAAAGAAGATAGTGTTTTTTTTGTATATTTAGATTACATTTATATTGGTTACAGCAGGTGGTTACCAAAGTTTTGCTAAGGTGGACGCATGGACGCTAAGAATGAAATACATACCAGATTTAGATCAAATACGGATCAATTTCAAGTGCCAAAGACGTAATTTTGTTGCGCTTCTTACTTCGATTATTCTTAAACGCACTTTATAATCAATTTTAATGACAAAACCATCAATATTTCTGGAAAAATAAGTCTTGTTGTTTTTATCGTTAAAATAAGAAATCTTTGCGCAGATATAACGTTTATTTTCGGTCATAATGACGTCATTTATACTACATTTATATGAAGTCAATTTGTTGGTAAAGAACTCAGTCTAATCAAGGCGGTAGAATTAAAACGAGTGAGAAAATACCTTATGTTGCAAGAATTTGGGAGATAGCCATTTCAAAAACACGTGCCGTCGTTGTTGATCCTTATAATGTCATCAGATTAATTCTTTACCTAGAATGAGTTTGTTTTAAGACATCCTCCAACAAAGTTTTATTACCAAAGCGGAAGTAGCTGAAAAATGGCAAGGTTTTAACCTTAATATATAAATTATATTTATATTATCGAAAACTCAATTTAACCGGCTTATCGGGACATTACGGCGTGATTTCGAATATTACATATATCACAGAATAATCGACAAGATTGACTTGTGAGGACATTACCGCGCGAGTCCGAATATTACGTATATTATAGAAAATCAATAAATTTGACTTATGGGGACATTATTATTAGCGCGTTGGTCCAAATATTACATATATTATAGAAACTCAATTATTTTGACTTCTGGGGACATTGTTATTAGCGCGTTAGTCCAAGTATTACATATATTATAGACAATCAATTTTTTTGATTTATGGGGACATTGTTATTAGCGCGTTAGTGCAAATATTACATATATTATAGAAAATCAATTATTTAGACTTGAGGGGACATTAGCGCGTGAGTCTCAATATTACGTATATTATAAAAAATCAATTATTTTGACTTGCGAGGACATTGTTATTAGCGCGTTAGTCCAAATATTACATATATTATAGAAAATCAATGAATTTGACTTATGGGGACATTGTTATTAGCGCGTTGGTCCAAATATTACGTATATTATAAAAAATCAATTATTTTGACTTGTAGGGACATTATTATAAACACGTTAGTCCAAATATTACATATATTATAGAAAATCAATTTTTTGACTTGTAGGGACATTATTATAAACACGTTAGTCCGAATATTACGTATATTATAAAAAATCAATTATTTTGATTTGTGATGGCATTAGCGCGTGAGTCCGAATATTACGTATATTATAGAAAATCAATAAATTTGACTTTGGCGACATTGTTATTAGCGCGTTGGTCCAAATATTACGTATATTATAAAAAATCAATTATTTTGACTTGTGGGGGGGGACATTAGCACGTGAGTCTCAATATTACGTATATTATAAAAAATCAATTAACTTGACTTATGGGGACATTGTTATTAGTGCGTTAGTCCCAAAATTACGTATATTATAGAAAATCAATTATTTTGACTTGTGAGTATATTATTATTAGCGTGTTAGTCCAAATATTACGTATATTATAGAAAATCAATAAATTTGACTTGTGGGGACATTATTATAAACACGTTATTCCCAATATTACATATAATATAAAAAGTCAATTTTTTGACTTGTGGGGACATTAATATAAACACGTTAGTCCCAAAATTACGTATATTTTACAAAATCAATAAATTTGACTAGTGGGGACATTATTATTAGCGCGTTAGTCGAAATATTAAGTATATTATGGAAACTTAATTATTTTGACTTGTGATGACATTACTATTGGTGCGTTAGTCCCAATATTACATATATTATAAAAAATCAATTATTTTAACTTATGGGGACATTGGTATTAGCGCGTTAGACCCAATATTAACTATATTATAGAAAATCAATTATTTTGACTTCTGGGGACATTAGCGCTTTAGTCTCAATATTACGTATAGAAAATCAGTTAATTTTGACTTGTAAGGACATTACTGCACGAGTTTGAATATCACGTATATTATAGAAAATCAATTATTTTGACTTGTAAAGACATAATTATTAGCGCGTTAGTCCGAATATTACGTATTATATTATAGAAATAAATTATGTATTATAGAAAAACGATTAGATTGATTTGTGAGGACATTAGCGCGTAAGCCCGAAAACTACATATCTTGCAGAGAAACAATTAGATTGACATTAGCGGGTGCGTCTGAGTATTACATATATTAAAGAAAATCAATTAATAATACTTGTGAGGACAATGGAGCGTCAGTTCAAATATTACGTGTATTATAGAAGGACGATTAGATTGACTTGTAAGACATTACCGCGTGAGTTTAATTATTACATATCTGAGAGAAAATCATTAAATTTGACTGGAGAGGATATTACTGCATGAATCTGAATATCACATTTATTATAGAAAATCCATTTGATTGACTTGTGCGGACATTAGCACGTGACTCTGAATATAAAATATATCATTTTAAATCAATAAAACTGACTTGTGAGGACACTAGCGCGTTAGTCCGAAAGTTACATATATTTGAGAAAATCCATTAATTTGACTTGTGAGGACATTGGCGCGTGAATCTGTATATCACATTTATTATAGAAAATCAATTAAATTGACTTGGGAGGACATTAGCTCGTTAGTCTAAAAATTTCGTATATTACTTTATAATCGATTAATTTGACTTGTGAAGACATTACTGTATGAATCTAAATATCACATTTGTTATAGAAAATCCATTAGATTGACTTGGGAGGACATTAGCTCGTTAGTCCAAAAATTTCATATATTATTTTATAATCGATTAATTTGACTTGTGAAGACATTACTGCATAAATCTAAATATCAAATTTATTATAGAAAATCCATTAAATTGACTTGGGAGGACAATAGCTCATTAGTCTAAAAATTTCGTATATTATTTTATAATCGATTAATTTGACTTGTGAAGACATTACTGTATGAATCTAAATATCACATTTGTTATAGAAAATCCATTAGATTGACTTGGGAGGACATTAGCTCGTTAGTCCAAAAATTTCATATATTATTTTATAATCGATTAATTTGACTTGTGAAGACATTACTGCATAAATCTAAATATCAAATTTATTATAGAAAATCCATTAGATTGACTTGGGAGGACATTAGCTCGTTAGTCCAAAAATTTCATATATTATTTTATAATCGATTAATTTGACTTGTGAGGACATTACTGTATGAATCTAAATATCACATTTATTATAGAAAATCCATTAAATTGACTTGGGAGGACAATAGCTCGTTAGTCTAAAAATTTCGTATATTATTTTATAATCGATTAATTTGACTTGTGAAGACATTACTGTATGAATCTAAATATCACATTTGTTATAGAAAATCCATTAGATTGACTTGGGAGGACATTAGCTCGTTAGTCCAAAAATTTCATATATTATTTTATAATCGATTAATTTGACTTGTGAAGACATTACTGCATAAATCTAAGTATCAAATTTATTATAGAAAATCCATTAAATTGACTTGGGAGGACAATAGCTCGTTAGTCTAAAAATTTCGTATATTATTTTATAATCGATTAATTTGACTTGTGAAGACATTACTGTATGAATCTAAATATCACATTTGTTATAGAAAATCCATTAGATTGACTTGGGAGGACATTAGCTCGTTAGTCCAAAAATTTCATATATTATTTTATAATCGATTAATTTGACTTGTGAAGACATTACTGCATAAATCTAAATATCAAATTTATTATAGAAAATCCATTAGATTTACTTGGGAGGACATTAGCTCGTTAGTCCAAAAATTTCATATATTATTTTATAATCGATTAATTTGACTTGTGAGGACATTACTGTATGAATCTAAATATCACATTTATTATAGAAAATCCATTAAATTGACTTGGGAGGACATTAGCTCGTTAGTCCAAAAATTTCGTATATTATTTTATAATCAATTAATTTGACTTGTGAAGACATTACTGTATAAATCTGTATATCACATTTATTATAGAAAATTCATTAGATTGACTTGGGAGGACATTAGATCGTTAGTCTAAAAATTTCGTATATTATTTTATAATCGATTAATTTGACTTGTGAGGACATTACTGCATAAATCTAAATATCAAATTTATTATAGAAAATCCATTAGATTGACTTGGGAGGACATTAGCTCGTTAGTCCAAAAATTTCATATATTATTTTATAATCGATTAATTTGACTTGTGAAGACATTACTGCATAAATCTAAATATCAAATTTATTATAGAAAATCCATTAAATTGACTTGGGAGGACAATAGATCGTTAGTCTAAAAATTTCGTATATTATTTTATAATCGATTAATTTGACTTGTGAAGACATTACTGTATGAATCTAAATATCACATTTGTTATAGAAAATCCATTAGATTGACTTGGGAGGACAATAGCTCGTTAGTCCAAAAATTTCATATATTATTTTATAATCGATTAATTTGACTTGTGAGGACATTACTGCATAAATCTAAATATCAAATTTATTATAGAAAATCCATTAAATTGACTTGGGAGGACATTAGCTCGTTAGTCCAAAAATTTCATATATTATTTTATAATCGATTAATTTGACTTGTGAAGACATTACTGTATGAATATAAATATCACATTTATTATAGAAAATCTATTAAATTGACTTGGGAGGACAATAGCTCGTTAGTCCAAAAATTTCGTATATTATTTTATAATCGATTAATTTGACTTGTGAAGACATTACTGTATGAATCTAAATATCACATTTGTTATAGAAAATCCATTAGATTGACTTGGGAGGACAATAGCTCGTTAGTCTAAAAATTTCGTATATTATTTTATAATCGATTAATTTGACTTGTGAAGACATTACTGTATGAATCTAAATATCACATTTGTTATAGAAAATCCATTAAATTGACTTGGGAGGACAATAGATCGTTAGTCTAAAAATTTCGTATATTATTTTATAATCGATTAATTTGACTTGTGAAGACATTACTGTATGAATCTAAATATCACATTTGTTATAGAAAATTCATTAGATTGACTTGGGAGGACAATAGATCGTTAGTCTAAAAATTTCGTATATTATTTTATAATCGAATAATTTGACTTGTGAAGACATTACTGCATAAATCTAAATATCAAATTTATTATAGAAAATCCATTAAATTGACTTGGGAGGACAATAGCTCGTTAGTCTAAAAATTTCGTATATTATTTTATAATCGATTAATTTGACTTGTGAAGACATTACTGTATGAATCTAAATATTACATTTATTATAGAAAATCAATTAAATTGACTTGGGAGGACAATAGCTCGTTAGTCTAAAAATTTCGTATATTATTTTATAATCGATTAATTTGACTTGTGAAGACATTACTGTATGAATCTAAATATCACATTTGTTATAGAAAATCCATTAAATTGACTTGGGAGGACAATAGATCGTTAGTCTAAAAATTTCGTATATTATTTTATAATCGATTAATTTGACTTGTGAAGACATTACTGTATGAATCTAAATATCACATTTGTTATAGAAAATTCATTAGATTGACTTGGGAGGACAATAGCTCGTTAGTCTAAAAATTTCGTATATTATTTTATAATCGATTAATTTGACTTGTGAAGACATTACTGCATAAATCTAAATATCAAATTTATTATAGAAAATCCATTAAATTGACTTGGGAGGACAATAGCTCGTTAGTCTAAAAATTTCGTATATTATTTTATAATCGATTAATTTGACTTGTGAAGACATTACTGCATAAATCTAAATATCAAATTTATTATAGAAAATCCATTAAATTGACTTGGGAGGACAATAGCTCGTTAGTCTAAAAATTTCGTATATTATTTTATAATCGATTAATTTGACTTGTGAAGACATTACTGTATGAATCTAAATATCACATTTGTTATAGAAAATCCATTAAATTGACTTGGGAGGACAATAGCTCGTTAGTCTAAAAATTTCATATATTATTTTATAATCGATTAATTTGACTTGTGAGGAGATTACTGCATAAATCTAAATATCACATTTATTATAGAAAATCCATTAAATTGACTTGGGAGGACATTAGCTCGTTAGTCTAAAAATTTCATATATTATTTTATAATCGATTAATTTGACTTGTGAAGACATTACTGTATGAATCTAAATATCACATTTGTTATAGAAAATTCATTAGATTGACTTGTAAGGACATTAGCGCGTGAGTTTGAGTATGACATATATTATTTTAAAATCAATTAAATTGACTTGTGAAGACACAAGCGGGTTAATCCGAAAATTACATATCTTGCAGAAAATCAATTTGGTTGACTTGTGAGGACACTAGCGCGTGAGTCTAAGTATGACATATATCAGAGAAAATCAATTAATAGTACTTATGAGAACATTAGCGCGTGAGTTCGAATATTACATATATGAGGGAAAGTCATTTAATTTGACTTGTGAGGACATTACTGTATGAATTTAAATATCACATTTATTATAGAATATCCATTAGATTGACTTGTGAGGACATTAGCCCGTGAGTCCGAATATGAAATATATTAATTCACAATCAATTAAATTGACTTGTGAGGACATTAGCGCGTGAGTTTAAATAATATATATATGAGAAAAAACAATTAATTTGACTTGTGAGGACATTACTGTATGAATCTAAATATCACTTTTATTATGGAAAATCCATTATAGAAAGTCAATTAATTTGACTTGTTAATTGAGCTAATGATACTTTCTTCTTTTAGTTGTCACAGTGTCTGCGCCTCTCACCCTATTAGAGTTTCATCTTTTCTTTCCGGATGAACCGCCCCCTCCGTATGAAGAAGAAGATACCACAGCAAATGGAGGTCACATTAGAATGACTTGTGAGGATATTAACGCGTAAATTCGAGTATTACATATATTGTAGAAAATCTTTTAATTTGACTTATGACGGTATTAGAGCGCGAGTCCGAATATTACGTGTATTATAGAAAAACGATTAGATTAACTTATGAGGACATTAGCGCGTGAGTTCGAATATTTCATATATGAGAAAAAATCAATTAATTTGACTTGTGAGCATATTACTGCATAAAACTGAATATTACATTTATTATAAAAAAATCCATTAGATTGACTTGTGAGGACATTAGCGCGTGAGTCCGAATATGACATATATTATTTTGAACTCAATTAAATTGACTTGTGTGGACATTAGCGCGTGAGTTCAAATATCACATTAATAATGAATTTGGCTTGCGAAGATATTACTGCATGAATCTGAATATCACATACATTTGAGAAAAACAATTAATTTGACTTTTGACGGCATGAGAGCATGAGTCCGAATTTTACGTGTATGCATAATGGTGTATGATAGAAAAACAAGTAGACTCACTTATGAGGACATTAGCGCGTGAGTCCAATTACTACATATATTATTTTAAAATCAATTAAATTGACTTGTGAGGACATTACTGCATAAATCTAATTTTCTTATTCATTATACAAAATCAATTAGTTTGACTTGTGAGGAAATTACGGCGTCAGTCCGAATATCATATTTATTTTTTAAAATCAATAATTGACTTGCGTCCCCATTAACGCATGAATCTGAATATCAAATTTATTATAGAAAATCCATTACAATAACTTGTGAGGAAATTAACGCGTGAGTTCGATTATTGCATATATTGTAAAAAATAATTTAATTTCACGTGTGAGGACAATAGAACGTGAGTCCGAATATTACGTGTATTATGGAAAATCCTTTAGGTTGACTTGTACGGACACTAGCGCGTGAGTTTGAATAATATATATGAGAGAAAATCGATGAATTTGACTTGTGAGGAAATTACTACATGAATATGAATATCACATACGTTTGGGAAAAACAATTCATTTCACTTGTGAGGAAACTAGTGCGTTAGTCCAAATATTACGTGTATTATAGAAAAACGATTGGACTGACTTATGACGAAATTAGCGCGTGAGTTCGAATATTACATATATGAGAGAAAATCAATTAAATTGACTTGTGTGGACAATAGAGCGTGAGAGTCCGAATATTACGTGTATTATAGAAAAACGATTAGATTGACTTGTGAGAGCAGTAGCGCGTTAGTCCGAAATTACATATCTTGCAGAAAACCAAATACATTGACTTGTGTGTGTGTATTGTAGAAAATTGATTAAATTGACTTATGAGGATATTGGCGCGTGAGTCCGAATAATACATATATTTCAGAAAATCGATTAGATATGCATCATTTACGCTGAGTGAAGTACCGCATAGACAAAGATATGTAAAAATTTTACCATATAATATGACTTTTAAGCATTTGGGATATATAAACAGCTGACCCAGCGGAGAAAGTAAAAACTAGAATTTTCGGGGACATTAAAGACCTCGGATTGCCGCTTGAAAATAGGCGGTAAAAGCGACACTATTGGTTTCCATTTGTATTCTTTGTTGCCAGAAATAATTCTTCTAAAAATAATAAAATACTTTCAACTTCAATGGGCGGGAATTGTGAACCAATCATTTTTATCAAAACGTGGAAACCAGGTCTCCTGAAGCCAGAGAAAAACCGGGCCAAGGCTACCGTAAATGCTGCACTGGGAATCAGACAAAATGGCGGTCGCGAGGAATACTCGATCGAAACAGCAGGTTTGTAATAGTTAGTAAAGCCACATTAATACTTAGTTAAGATTCTAAATATCATTCAATCTATTGGGAAATAGTTTCTTAACTATCAAAAATTGTTTGGTAAACTCAGATGGAACTGACGCTATTTTTTCTTTATATTATCACGTAAAAAGGACGGTAGCTATACGCTTAGCTAGCTAGCTATCCGGTTCAAATTAAACTAAAGCAGATATGACTACAGAAAGGCAGATAATTAAGGCACTAATCAATGTGAAAGGTCCTAAATGTGATGTTAAGTGACACTATTCTGTTTCTTTACCCTAGAAATCCTGGGCAAAAGTCTGACTGACCAACATTTTTTGCAGGGACTTCAGGACACAAACATAACATGTCTTTTAAGGCAGCCTGAAAGAGGTCATTGTGGTTAAGCTAGCTTGTATAAAGCACATTGGCCCTGTCTTTGGAATTTTGTCACTGCAAGAAAACATTTCAACTTTATTTTTAGTTCCTATCACCTCAAGCAAAAGCGCTAGAGTATATCCGCAACAGAAGTGACCCATGTCATATAACAAAAAGATATATTGATGAATACAAAGGTGGGTTATAAAGTTATTTCTGTACTAGAAAACCAAACTAAAATTTATTCGTATAATAATATATATATAATATATAAGCATTTCAATTGTTTATTGTTAG
Source organism: Hydractinia echinata (assembly GCA_030067915.1). Classification (NCBI taxonomy): domain Eukaryota; kingdom Metazoa; phylum Cnidaria; class Hydrozoa; order Anthoathecata; family Hydractiniidae; genus Hydractinia; species Hydractinia echinata. Next base: position 32,648 of record JASGCC010000104.1, on the reverse strand, counting down.
CTAGACTACTGGTGGTTATGCAAATTTAAACATTTTTGTGAAGAACTTGAATATATAATTCAGCATATTAACACTTTGGGATAAAAGGCATAATAAGATGTGGGCATAATTAGGCATAATAACATATCAACAAACTTAATATGAAAACAAGGATAATTAAGCTGTTCTGTTGTATAAAGATGGTTGTAGGAGTCAGAAAAAGTTGTTGTTGAAAAATAATATTTGGAAAATACTTATGTTTTATAAAAATATATTTATTTACATAATGTATTATGAAGACGTAAAACTAAATGGTTTCATGAGCATATATAATACCATGTTGTAAAGATGAAAGAATTCTTTTTGTGTATGTTTTACGCTGTAGCTTGCTTTGGTATATATCAAATCTTCTAACACTATTTCGCCCTTCCCAAAAGATTCTTCAGACAGACGGGTGAATTTTTCAGTTATTTTTTACATTGTTTTTTTATCAAATTATTAATCAGGGCCTTAATTTTCCTTATAACAAATATTGTGATGTAAAGTCAGTGAATTTTATGTATATACAACATGTTTCCATATCTCAATAAAAAAACTTTCTTATATAAAGTTTGATTATTTTAGGTTGGGGTGTCTTTGCAACCTCCATTATCCCTAAAGGTTCATTTATTCTGAATTATCAGGGTACCTTAATCAAATCAAAAGAAAAAAAACTTCAGCTTGAAAAACTCTATAATGACAGCAATATGGGTTCCTACATCTATGAATTTAAGCACAGAGAAAAAAGCATGTGGTAAGTTATCGTAATTTTGTTGGTTTTGATGTTATTAACTAGTTGTTAAAACTAGTGAAAAATCCGCTTACGGAATGACAATGTTAATTGACCATGTCTGTATCTGTTCAATAATTTATAGCAAAGCATTTATATATATTTCCAATTGTTTAAAACCTGCCATTGTAAATTAGCATACAATACAATTACCAGCTAATCAAATCGCTTTGGTTTATCATATAATTTGTTCTTGTTAAATGTAAACTAAAGTTTTTTTAAAATACAGAATATAGTAGATTTAAGGGATTTTTTATATATAGACATTGTTATAGAAGTTTTAGAAAATATAATCAACTTTGCTTATTGGAGACACACAGACAAAATTATTATACAGATCAAATCTAACAAATGTGATTCTTCCGAGCATTACTTTAATGTTATAGGATAGATGCTACTACAATAAAAAACTCTCTTGGCAGACTGGTAAATGACTCAAGATACTTTCCTAACTCTGCAATGAAAAAAATTGTGTCTTACAATGAACCGCATTTATGTTTATTTGCTCTTCGTGATATCAATCCTGGTGAAGAAATTTTGTATTTTTATGGAGAGTTGGAAATGCCATGGTATAAGGAGGTTTGTAATTAAGTATTTACACCAGCATTTTTAGTCCTCAGAAAAATTGCTACTTTTTAAAAACATTTTTGTAAAATTAAATTATTGTTTTTAAGCCTTTGTCTATTGGTTAATAAACTTTTCATCTAATTGGGCGTGAACAGTATATACATCAATTTAGAAACCTTGAATAAGGATAAATTTTATATGCAGGAGCGGAAAGTGGTGAGGAATAAAGAATCCAAAAAAGTAAGATTATTTTCTATGAAAAATTAAATATGAAATTCTTTCAATAAAAAATCAATTAATGTATACCAGAATTTATTTTGCATGACATTAAATGAAATCAGTGAAATGTTGCAGTTTATTTTTTATTTTTTTACACAAGCCAGTACTGCATTAATTAAATTTGTTAAGTGGATGTTAATAAATAATATGGCTGCCATTCTAAAGTCACCAGTTTTCTAAAGTCACCAGTGTTTTTTCTCTTCAAGTTTAATACAACCTAATAAAATTTTAGCAATCTCATTAATCCTGTTTATTTTTCACCAATTGAACCTTTAAATGTCACAAAATCTTACTCTTCTAAGAAAATAATCTGTGGTCACCACTCTGATAATTTATTTTTACCTAACCTATAGATTCAATCAGAAATTCTACAAATGGAAGAATCAAGTAAGGATGACCATGACAAGGAGGTATGTGTTTGAAAATATAGGCTATTTATTATTAATGGAGAAAAAAATGTCATTTGATGGATGCACCTGAAAAAAACAAAAAAAACTGTTCTGTGTTTTTCTGCATTGGTAGTATGGAGAAAAAAAATTGCAATTCATGCTAATGTTTAAGGCAGTGAGACTTTTAAATTGTAAGGTAATAATTTAGGTTATTGCTGAGAGTGACCATGAAGAAAAGATTGATGATGTTGTTTTGCAAGGAATGTTGGATGAGGTGGGTTTTAGTTCCTGATTTTAAAGTCCTTTCATTTAAATCATATTCTATCTAAATTTGTTTGTACAATTTTTTTGTTGTAATGAATTATGAATTCACTTCTTTCGGTGCATTTGTTATTAAAAAAGCTGCACGAAAATTGAAACAGTTATTGCGATGCATAAAATCCACTAAAGAAGAACAATAAAAATTAAATATATCATTTGAATTTTAATGACGTAAGCAATGACCCATCCATACACAAAAAAGTTCAGAAATTTATTTGACTGTTACTTCCAATATATAGAGCTTAAAACGCTGATGTATAGGATCAAGTACTTTTGATGAACTTTTGAAGAGATTTCGATAACATCGTCAACCTGTATGTTTTGAAACGAGTGGTATGACCAGTTTTAGGGAACTTACCCAATTTGGTCCATTTGGTACATTGACGTTGTGCTGTAATGTCTTAGCAGTTAACAAATAAGACAGAGACTTCGTATTATTATATAAAATAAAGAAACTTAGCTTTTTAAAAATAACTAAAGATAAAAATGACATTGGTTTGGAAGTGTTTCGGGTATCAACACCCATTATCAAAACATAACTAATGATTTACAAGTTTAATAGTTATATATGTATGAACTGCAATAAAGCATTAAGAATGTATTAATTACTAAATTACGTTTTGTCAAATAACAATAGCGGCATAGAACGCATGTTTTTATTTAAAATAGGTATATCACGCATAATAAGTAGGCTCTTTTTTAATTTGAGGTCAAAAGTTTTATTGCCATGAGCCAAAACAGTGAAATCATCGAACGGTAATTGACGATTTTTACAAACCCATAAGTGATCGCCAACAGCACTGTAACTAGGCAAAACTTAACTAATAATAACTTATAATTAATAAAATATTTTTGAATCTGCTAAGTATCTAGCCATGCAAGAAGACTTGAAATTAATTGTAATGATATCGAACACTTAAATACAATAATAAGAGTCAGTGAGGCATAATTTTCGATTTGTAATGCAATGATAATTACCTAATTCTTTGTACTTTAGGTTATTGCAGAGGGTGACCATGATGAAAAGATTGCTGATGTTGTTTTGCAGGGATTGTTGGACAAGGTAGGATTTAGTATATGCTTGGGGAAGATTTTCACTTAGATTATATTCTAACTTCTTCCTGTGCAAACACTTTATTAAACTGATAGATTGACTTTTGGTGCTTTCTAATTTCTGTTTCTTGCACAGTTATCTAGGCATTGGGTAAAAACCATTGTATTATGCAATACGCATATCTTGTTTAAAACTTATTGTACAAATATTAGGGTGTACTTCAATTGTGAATTAGAAAGCATACCAGCAAATACACCTTTCTACAATGTTCATCCAGTTAGATACTTTTTTTTATATATTTTCAGATTGTTTTAAGAACAGAAACGGATAAAGAGGAATCTAATGTTAAGAAGTATCCAAAAGAAGGTATCGTTTTATTACACAATTGAGAACAGAATTTGTAAGAAATTGCATTAAGATATTGACTCTATTTATTTGTCACGAAATATGTTTATCATGTATAACATTAAGTGCTTCTTTTTTATGTTTTTAGATAAAGTAATAAAATTAAGGAAAGACATGCTTACCTTTGATGATGAGTCTGACACGGTTAGCTGATAGCTTTTTTAGATGTAACTTTTAGGTCTTTCAGTTTTTATTTGAAGTGATTGAAAATAACTTCTCTTCTTTTCTAAGGTGTTACTGCATAAAAAATCTATTTGGTGTTTAGGAAGTCGATTTCTGTTTGTCAGAGAAGACCTGCTTAAAAGAAATGAAAGCTGTTGTCTCAACTCTTCTTCAAGATAATGAAGAACCACACAAATTGACCAATCTACCTTTGCTGGTATGTCAATGTGATATTAACCACTATGTTTGTCGTTTTTTAACTTATAACAAACATTAATTCTCAAAATATTTTAATTATAAAATACTCTGTAATCACCGTACCTAAATGTTGTACAATTTATAAATGCTGAAAAGGATTGTAAGGAATGTTAAAATGATTTCAGACTTCCACTGCTAAAAAAGAGAAAACAAAGAGAAGAAAATGGAACGTTGGCAGTTTTGTGAAGAAGGTAAACATGTGTTACACGTGCTGCTTTTATATAAAGTTATGGATTATTATATGTATGGTAAAACACGTTACGGATAATAGTTTTGCTATTGTTTAAAAGAAATAGGACAATAAAACTAAGAAGGGAAAAATAATTAAAATTTCTAAAACACCTAAAAAAAGTTTGTAAACCTTCAAAAGTGCCTTCCAGAAACCCGAAAAACCCTTAAAATGAGGATTGCTAATAACAACATTTAAATATTAACAATATTTAATATTTCTAAAACACCTAAAAAAGTAAATATTCCTGTTTAGTTGTTTTAAATGCTTTCTCATTATGGCTTGTTGTGTTAGCAGTATTCTCTTCACAAACTATGTCAATGATCTTTATATTTTCTTTAAATATGCTGAAACTGAAAAGAAATTTCACGGACACCCTGTAACAGAAATTTAATGAGTTTCAAAATAATAACTAGCATGATTAACCCTTTACATATATATCCATATACATCCATTCTAGAACATTGTTATATCCTTTTATATAATACTTTCTTCTTTAGCCATGCAGACAAAGAAAAATAAAGTGGTCAGTTAAAACTTTTTGGAAGAGGTATTACATGCTAATTGATCTGTGTAATAGAATCGTTATGAATTTATTTTGGTAATTTTTAGTGTTTATTAATTTTCTTGCAAACTGGCCAGAAGTGTATTTTCATGGGTATTTGTATGACAATATAATGAAAATGCTTTATGTTTTATGTAAAAATGTTTGTGTGTAGTAATTTTCTAACAATTTTGAAGTAACCCTTTATCTTCTATGAGGCAACACTAATCATGTAGTGGGACTAACAGAGTAAATACATTTTGCATATATATTTATGGTTTTTGTTATTACGTAGACTTTCGTATAAATGTGAAATTCAGGAAAATTGCTTTGAATTAAACAATTTGAACCATTTTGTAAAATCAACTTTTCATATTTGTTGATATCTGTATAAAAATAAGGTGAATTTCTTAAAAATAAGAAAAGTTGGAAGGTTATACATAATGTTTTGCTACTCTTTTAGCCATGTGAAGAAGGTAAAAAGCCTGTTGGGGACAAAAAGTTGTTTTTGTCCTTGAATGAGGTTAGTTTATTTCATTTTTTCAGCAAGTTAATAACGTTGGCAAATTTGAACAGTTTACGCAAAAGCCTGTGTTATAGTTCGTAGTTTTCAAAGAAAAGCCTGTGTTATAGTTTGTAGTTTTTCAAAGAAAAATGCAATTTCTGGAGCATTTTTAACTAATATTGTCTGACTGTCTTTTTGTCTGACTAGTGTTCAGAAGCTTTTTCATTTTTTCACTGTGATTAAAGAATAATTTTTTTATAAGATATCAAAGCATTATTTTATCTTGCCTTTTATAAAACCGAAATTATAAAAATTCTGAAAAATTACCAAAATGTTTTTGCAGTGTATAAAAGCGTTTTTATCTTAAGATATCATGATAATTTAATTATAATTGTATATGTATTTATTACTTAACTAACTACTGTCACTTTATTTTTAAGTCATGTGACAATGTTGATGCACTTCCATTTGCTTCCAATAATGTAAGTCTTTAAATTCTTTAGTTATGTGCTAATGGTCATGGGTTTTTTCAAAGAATTATGTCTCACCTGGATTTAATTGTGAAATAAATAATAATTGGTAAAAAAAGATTGGTAAAAAAAACAAAGGTTAACTGCATGATATTGCATTACTGCATTTTAAATCATTTAATAGCCTGCGACGCAACACCACCATTATGTTGCTCCTTGTTCCTAAGAATTAATTCACTTAATACCAGACCTTTTTGTTGACATGACGTAACATAAGTCCTGGGCCTGTGTGTAACTCGTAAGCTCAGAGCTCTTTGTTCCTTCATTTTTTTATTTAGGGTGTCCGGTCGAATTAAAATTTACTTATTTATTTTGCTTTACATTTGCTTGAACTCTCAAACGAGACTTCTTTCCTTCAACAGAAATAGTTCCTGTGCTTGAATCACTTTTTTCTTAGAAAAGATCAGTTGTAGTCGAGAGGAAAAACAATAAGTTATAGCCTCGCTATGAGATCTTAAGTACTACCATTATAATTTGTTGTACATAGGGTTGTGGCAACAAATCTGATGCAAACAAATAAGTTTTATTTGACAGAATCTTAAAAGCTTATAATATTGCGAAAATATAGGTTGCTAATATAAATAGAACCAGTTTTTTATTTTTCAAATACAACAGAAACAAAAAATTAAAAAAAATTAATTCTTCCAACAAATTTTGGCTTGATAAAATTTTTAGTCAAACCCAAGGCGTCCTGTACATAGCTACGGCTCTTTAGTTTAGCATTTATTTTTTGCTACCGCTGACAATCCTTTATAAGTTGGTTCGTTATCTTTACACCATAATGAAATAATTGGTGCAAAGGCAAATCTTTATGTAGGGGAGTTGCAATGACGAAATAAAACGTGAAATTCGTGATTAATATTTACACTTTATTTTGCGAGCATAATTGTTGTATTTGTTCTTGTTGTAGTCATTGACTGATGACTCAGGAATACATGGTGATCTACCTGACATTGAAAACACACCAAACAACGTAGGTACCCATTATTTTTCTGTGCTGACTGAGCTTAGAAAATGTTAGCATTAAATTTTTTTTAACATGAGTCCATTAAACTTTCAAATTTTTAGTCATTAACTACAGCGTTAAACTTAGACAAAAAATATTTGCATATTTATTTAAATAGGGAATGCAACTGTAAAAAATTGTTGTTGCATTAACATTTTTTATTACATTTTTATCTTATTTTATTAACTTTTAGTCAGTATCTAGTGACATCGCCAACCCAATTTCTGATACTGAGGTAAGAAAAGTTTTTATTATGTTTTATTTTTAGCTATTATTGCTTCTAACTTTGTTATTACCTAAATGTTCTACATACTCAGCTTTTCTATCTCTATATGTAAAAAACAATTATCTTTGTTTTCAGGACGGTGACAAGCATAAAAGACCTGGTAGATATTGTATCTTCTGTGGTAAAATACGGCAAAAGTTGACACGACACATAAAATTAAAACACGGTAAAGAAGAAAGGGTTAAAGCTGCATTGGAAAAAAGTAAAAAGGAAAAAGACAAGTTGTTTGCAGAGATGAGATGGGACGGAATAATTGAATTTAATAAGCATCAAGCGACATTAAATGAGCCCACTTACCAAAGCGAAAAGAAAGGGAAAAAATCAACCCCATTGACACGTTGCAGCTTTTGCAATATTACTGTAGTTAAGAGCAATTTCAGTAGACATAAGTTTAAGGTGCAGCTTGAAAACTAATGAGCCTGTTGCATCAATACCAAATTCCTTGTTTCAAGTCCCTCATTTAAGTAATTATGATAAGGAGTTTCAAACAAATGTGCTAGCAAAATTGAGGAATGATAAAATTGGTGAAATTTGCCGAACTGACGAAAACATTTTACAAAATTGCGTCCAAGTTTTTCTGGAAAGTCAAGCAAAAGAAAGACAAATTAAATGAAATTTGCAAAGGTATAAGAGGAGATATGAGACGGTAGCTTATTTGTATGTCATATTTAGAGAAGAGGAGGGTATAATTTATCACCATGGCAATTCCCTAGACCATGTTTAATCGACGTAATTATGAGCATCTTGCAAAGCAATTGAAAAGTATGTTGCAAAGGACAATAGCGAAGACATTAAAGCTGGTCTGAAGCTAAACTTGTGTTTTCTGATTAAACGTGCCACAGAGGATTTGAAAAAATCACTTTTATGCTTGCGCGAAAGATGACGAAGGCAAAGAAATGAATAAATTTATAGCGACCTTCAAAGCTTGGGAAAACATTTATTTGGAGACGCTACATACCAATCATAAGCAAAGGCAAGTGAACTTGCGGAACCAGCAAAGCTCCCATTAGAAGAAGATCTTTCAAAGTTAAGAACACACTTAATATCTAGGATAGAGGAACTATGTAGCGAATTTGAATTCAATGATAAACATGCCTACGTTGAATTAAGGACGCAGTGTGCACAAGACTTACCCTGCTTAACGGAAGACGGGGGTGGGCGAACCAGCTCGTCTTATGTTAAAAGACTGGCAAGATGCCGAAAGCAACGCATGGATCGACCAACAGCGATTAAAGAGTCTGACAACGCTGAATCAACAGCTGGTTAAGTCAATGAAAATCAGTTATATGAACCGGAAAGGGCAATAACCATTTGGTTCCTGTCTTAATACCTCCAGACACTGTTCCTGCAATTACAAAGCTTGCATCAAGTCCGTTTAGAAAGGCTGCCGGGGGTGATGCAAACCAACAAGTTTCTCTTTGCTAGCTCACAAAATTCTAGTAGTCATGTATTCAGGATGGCATGCAATGAATAAGCTATGCAAGGAAACTATCACTCTCCTCAACAGACCAGCTGATAGCAACGAATAACAGACATAGAATTAGCACCTTATTTGCTAGTTTAGACTTACCACGACAAGATAGGGAACTATTTTTTTCTCATATGGGCCATAGTGAGAAGATCAATCAGGACACATATCAAAGCACCTTTAGCTATTCACACTATTACCAAGGTTGGAAAACATTTGCTTCAAATAGACTCAGGTATTTATGATAATTAGTTTTAGATGTTTTTTAGGGACTGCTAATTTTTAATCTATTTCATCTACTTTATGTTTTGAAGCTGCTTCTTGTGCGAACTAAAATTCATTAAAATCCTTGATAGGTTTTCAGTATATTAAGCTGTTCTTTTACTCTTAGGAGAACAGCAAGTTGCTCCTCAATGTAATGACCAACCTACCGGAAGATTCAAAAAGCCATAAAGGTAAAACACTACACTTCTTTAAATCCCTTAATTCTTTTCTAATTGTTTTCATGTTGATAGTTTAACCTTTCTGCCTTGCAGGAGAACAAACCCTTCCTCAATGCAATGATCAGCTGCTGAATAAGCCGAAGAATTCTAACGGTGAACTTCCTAACGGTAAACAATTATTTTAGTAAACCCCTTCTTAGTAAACATTGCTCTTCGTGAAACGTTTGAAGCCATAAAAAATCAATTTTCAATGGTATAACTTTTTTCTTTGTAGAAGAACAACGTATTTCTTTATGTAATGATCAGCTGCCGGATAATTCAAAGAATTATAAAGGTAAAACGAAACATACTTTGTGCTTGTACAAAGTATGTTTATAACTTTATAACTTAAGATTTGCTGATTGTTGTTGCAGTTTAACAAGTATGGCTTGTCCTTTGTAGCTGAACAAAATGTAGAGAACAAACGTAACAATTCTATTTTCAGAAAAGGTCCCACATCCTTTATTATAGTTACGCCATATATGAGGACGTTATTTTTGGTAATTAAATAACAGCTGAAGGCTGTTTTGGATTTTTGAGGATTGTTTGATAATATTTAAATGCATCAGAAAATAACTCTGATGTTGGTTAGATTTTTATTTCAAATTGTAACATATTTTGTTTTATTTTATAGAGAAATCTTATGGGCTTCGTAAGAAAGCAGGTATCTATTAGCCATTCTTTATTTTAATATTTATCATGACTTTTAGAGAGGCTTCAATTCCCCGAAGAAATAAGAATAAGGCGTCTCTACAAAATTAGCACATTTTTATACTATCCTATAATTGTTTTAAAGTTTGCTAAGTTCTTGCTTTAAGCGATTGAAGTGCATCCAATAGTGCTGATATAAACAAAACAACGAGTCAGTTTTTGCAAAAAAAAATAATAGTAGCTAATTGCCCTAATTGTATATTGAAAAAAGAATGATGAAATAAAATAATTTAAAATGTTAAATATTTTACAGGATTCTTTTTATAAGCAATTTAAAATTTTGATGAGCGTGAGTTTTAAAGTCCGTCACTATAAATAGTAATCTCGATTGTTTCTATATTAGATTTACGCAATTTGAACTTGTTACTGTACAGAGCCAACTTAGGACTTGAATCTTAGGTTATTTGGTTAATTCAAGCTCTTAAGCTGTGATAATTGTTGCTATTGTCAACATGCCACTCTTCAATATTTCGGCATTGGTACCCGATGTGGGTTGTTCCGTAATTATGGCATGTTAGAACGTGTGGCTACCGTATTATGAACGCTGTTTAACATGCATGTTATGTTTGTCTTTTGCAACCTCCTGGCTGCAGAGTATTGGCAAGTTGATTGCGTTTGCCATCGATAAGTCCTTGTAAAAATGCTGTTTTGTCAAATTTGAAGTTACTGATTGTAGATCTAAAGTTGCTTAATGGTTGCTTAATTTTATTCAAGTAATTTTTATAATTTATGTAAAAAAGGAAAAGAAAAGAAAGTAGCCAATTTTTATAATAAATCCAACTTGTTGCTTATAAACGAATTGCTTACATAAAAAATATCGTGTATGCTCAGTTGTGCTTTAACCCACCTTTTTAATGTTGCCAAAGCGTTAACTTTTTCCGTTATATAAATTTATGTAAATGTATATATGAAATAATTATATGGAATCAAGGTGTAAACATTTGTTTTGTAAGATTATTCTTTTGTTGTGTTTTAGAAAAGGTGTTAACAAACAATGCTTTAAATTCTGATAGTGACACCGATTATGTTGTGTCTCAAGAAGATAATGGGATCGCTTATGATGTTGACAATGATTGGCACACGCTGAAAGAAAGCAAAGGTTTGTGTTTTTTCGACGCATTTTAATTTAAACGTCTTATAATGTCTTATGATACACAACAGTACTTATTGATTATTTAAACTATTAAGAGGTGATGCAAATTACTAAGGGCCTAGGACTGCTAAACGAGGAGGGTCTTTTTAAAATGGGTGGAGAATTCAAGGTAAATCTTTTTTTTTCTAGCAAGATTTGTCCATTTTTTTGTGCTAATCTTTGCGCTGTTTGATACTAGACGGTTGTTTAAAAACATAAATTAAAAAGCTGTCCTTTTGTTAACCCTTTTCATGCCTGGGGAAATGGGGAGGGAGCAGAAATGTCTGTTAATAACTCGATAACCATGAAACTTTCTGTAGCAGTTGGTTTCTTAACTGCGATTAAGATAAAAAACAGATGTGCCAAGGTTGTAAATCCGTGAGATAACCACAGAAAATGTCTTTTATAAGAGCCAAAGCAGCCTTATCGTCCATAACGTAAGTTAACCATGGAGTTCACAATAGCGAACACCCTCCAGTGCTTGCAAAATTGATAGCATCTCTGGAGAACCGTGTTCTTTTCTTTCATAATATTGTTCTACGTCGAAGTACTCCGTGTCATCCACATCGGACCTTCTTGGCTACTTTCCATTTTTCCGCATAGATACTGTTGTCAGTCGAAAGTCAGTCTTCAATTCTTCTTTCAAGTACTGTAGAACGACACATGACTCTCTCATCCAAATTGATGCTAGTAATCTTAAAATTGCTCTCATGAGAATAAAGCTGCCACTATAAACACTCTATCGCGTAATTGAAACCAGGCACACTGTGGACGGCAAAGTTTGGGTATGGCTTCATAATATCCATCTTTATTTAAACGATGAACAGTCAGTTACTAGGAGTAAGCTTCTCTAAATTCCCCCGCTATATAGACAAATACATTTGATCCGACAAAGGATACGTTACTTTTTCATGGTGGAAACGTACATGAGTGAGCATCGACTTTAGCACACTGCTAGTCTGTCCGAGTAACGCATACGAGAGGGAGACCTTTCAAAAAGGAATTGCCAGACGATGAGTAGGGTAGTTACCTGTAGTAGATCGAGGGCTGAGGATTCTTCCTACCCAGTGGAGTTGTACCTAGGTAAACACTTCTCCAAAAGCGGTAAGGCCATTCCCAACGTCCAAACCCACAATCGCCAGACATAGAGCATCAAACCGAATGCTCAAACTGGAACTTTTTGGGTGGGAGTAGTAAACTAGGAAAGGGCTTGGGCAACATGGCGAGCCCAGAGAAGAAGAGCTTCCAAAGGTCTAGAGATTAAACGGTCTTTAACGAAACATCCTTGGACTCCTCTTTTTGCAAAAGAACTGGAGGCCTATAGAGCGCAAAAGAGGCGGAAGAGAGCATTACGGCGGAACCGAGATGACTTTGAGATCTACGAGGGTAATCACCTTCTTTCAGTTCGACGAGCATAAGAGATCACGAAAGAACGCGTAGAATGATTGAGGAGCGTCGCCGAAGCATACACAAGGAGGTTAGGGTACAAGTAATCGTAGTGCGAGCGCATAGGCTTGCACGTCGACTATAGTACGACCTATCAAAAAGCAGCCGAAAGGCCACAGACTCTGGCCTGAGGGCAAGAAGAAAGACGTCGTAGTTAAGAAATAATGGGGTATACGTCAGCTGTAAGTAATCTCACTCCATAGCTGTCGCCTTCATTATAGTACTAGTTTCCCCCTCCCCCCGTGCTCTCCAGGAACTTACTTTTCCCCTTGGAAAACCCGCCCAGCCGAGGACGAGGTTGCTAAGGAATTCCGCATTATCAGCGGAGCAACCAAAAAGCAAACAGAACGATCGGCGCCGGACCAGTTGGGCATGAAGATCCTCGTATGTGGGACGGATGAATGGATGGAGATGATGCCACTACTAGAGAATGTCTTGGATGAAACGGAGAGCCTTTGTCAGAGACTTCATTTAATGGGGAGGCTTTTCGGAAAGAGAAGAAGAGGGCTCAATTCTCGAACTTCAAACCTTGAGGGGGGGACGCTTGAAACACTTGAAAAGTAAGATGATCTTCTACGATGGTAAGATTGGAAAGCAGAGGCCAAGGTGAAGAGACTTGACTAAGAAAGCCGCGCCTGAGTATCCGAAGAACAGCAAACTATATAGAACGAAGACATTCCTAAAGTCAGAGAAGATCTTGAACTACTCCAAGATCAAAAAAAGGCGTACAAGCAGCGCACGGACTGATGTCATCCGACAGTCAGAGCCAGCTGAAGGCGATTAAAGATACGCTGATGAAGATGGTAGAAGGCGACAATTCTCTCACTGAAAAGCTCAAGATCTTGTTCAAGGAACAAGGGATAGCAAGCGTCGTTTCAGCCGTAGGCTTGCTAATATCCACCATTTTGCTAGCGGTGACAGGAGGAACAGCAGCTGCAGCAGGAGGGAAGCGGTGGTAGTGCTAGTAAAGGGTTTTTACGAAAACAACTTGAGAGACTTGGAAAATGTTTGAAGTA